>JALIZH010020577.1:0-20061 GCA_030522465.1 Rhipicephalus appendiculatus | reverse complement strand
GACGCGCGTATCAGCAGAGGCATGACCCCACATACTATAGCTGCCCTTGCCTGTTATTTTTGTCGAGTGCCAGCACACCCTTGAAAAGACTGCAGCAGCGGGGACTCAGCATGTGCCGAATCTTTGCTCAAAAGAACGGATGTCGAGAATGCGAGCGGTGACTCACCAAGAGCGTCACTTAACAGGAAAGAAAAAGGGTCTCTGTGGATGATACGGGCCGGTTTCAGTGTTTCTTTATTTTCACTTTCTTTTTTTTTTCTGCGTGCCCGCTTGAACACTTTTATGCTATCTATGTGTCGACAACACGAACCGTTTTCAAGGGACAGTTAAGCCGTTATATCCTGTTCAGTCCCAGTGACCCCATTTGCTGCCATTGCTTCGAGCAAGCGCAGCTAATTCTGGAGCAAATATTTTTTAAAGACGATAGTCTTTCTTGGGATACCTAAACGGAGAAATTTTGGTCTGTCTGTCTCTCTGTGTGTCTGTTTCTCTGTTTGTCGGCACGTCATACGATTCAGCGGCTGCCCAAAGTTTGACTGCTTTCTGAACGCCCAGCCAACTTGATCAGTCGTTTTTGTGCATACTTGTGAAGATTGTCGATCAAAAAGCAAATATTACGCATATCTGAGGCGCAACAACAATACGGAAGTATTAAGTGGTGTGTTCTTTTATAGAAAATACATAGATACTTAATTCTGAAGACCCTAGTGTTTCTTAGGATGCGCTGAAAATGCGGGCTGCCTTGCAAAAGCGAAGAGCCGTCGTCTATCTCCGAGGTCGCGCGAAGTGCCGCGTGTTTCATCCGCCGCGCGATAGCTGGCGCAGTCTGCCCACGTCGCTGCAAACAAGAGAATCTCTCTTCGTGGTCGCTCTGCGCGCCTTCTCAGCTTTTTACACGCTGCCAAAAACACCGCGCTTGCGGCGAGAAGACGCTTGGTCATGCCAGGACGGAAATGGTCGAGAACAGCATCACAGGTGGCCGCGGATGAGACCGGCAGAAGACTATCGTCTTTCGATGACATTTGCAGCGAAGCACGCAGATACGCGGCCAATTTTTTACCTTCAACTTGAGTTTTTCACGTGGAAGGCATTACCTTACTTTAAGCTCAATGAGATAGTGCTCCATGTCGGGCATCTGTGAAGCACGGCGGCCTTGAAAATAGCATTTCCCAGCAAACGTCAACTTTTTTCCTCCTCGAAGATATTCCTGTGGTTGACCTTTACCCACTATGTGTGACCGAACTACTCAAAAGTCTCCAATGAAGTTGTAGTCAGTTTCTATGCATAACCTTAGTTCTAAATTATGGTTATCAGTGGTCTAACGTAATTAAAGAAATTGTATTCAATTAAGTTTAATTAGTAAGAGTCCTTAAGCTTCGACAGTTTTTTCAATGTTCATCCGAAATACTGTTTCCCCTTTTATTGTACGCTCAAGGGCAAAATAAATGTTTGAAATAAATTAACCTGGCCAGTTCTTCTTGTGTCTGAGAAGTACATGGTGGTATATTAAACTGTTAAAAACAATAAAGAGGTTCCTGCTACGTGTTTGAAGAGGAAGGGGCTATTGGTGCCCCTTAACATCAATTTTGGGTGCTTCTTTCAGTCGCTGAACGAGTGGTATTACTCAAGCTGCTTGGGCCACGACCTAGTGGGCGTACTTTAGTGCACAAGAGCGCTCCTCAGCAGGGTAAAATACGGGGCCACCTTGTCATCCTGCTAAACAAGGCTCAGAGCACTTCCTCCAATTTGCGAGTGTAGGCGCAGAGAATGCCATACTTACACGGTGGAAAAAAAATATCCACACACACACACACACACACACATATATATATATATATATATATATATATATATATATATATATATATATATATATATATATATATATATATATATATATATATATACTTCAAAATAACAGCGCACCTTCAAAACGAGCACACTAAAGGGAGAGGAAACGACACACACAACAAGCGCTGTTGTGTGTGTGTGTATAATAATAGATGCCTACAATATATATACAGGGGTGTCCCAGCTTTCTTTAGCCAAGGGTTTAAAAATAGAATTATTCGAGGCAGGCGAGTGAAGTCAGTTGAATATTGCTTACAGCCATCTTGCGCACTACAGGCAATTTTTTTGTTTCGTAATTAACTAATTTGTTAATTATGATTAATTTTCTAACTTGATAAATAATGACTTTACGCAAGAAATGAGAGTTCCAAAGTACGAGAGCGTCTTCAGAAATCCCCATTGCAATATTTGCGATAAAGAAAGTTTTACGCGTACCATTTTTTCCGTGCTGCAAAGAAAGCCCGCGAAATACAAAAAATACCACGTGACTAGCGCATTCGCGCGCCGCGACCGTTCTGCTCTCAGCCGTGGTTTGAGCGAACAAAATCAGTTGCGGCCACGATCCGCTGGCTCCATTTCAGCAGTAGGCCGATAAGTTGACGGTGGTTTCTTCGCCCGCGCTCGCTAGAACTTTCACAGTCACGCGCGCCAAATGGCTGGCAATGGGCCAAGAAACCGCCGTAAACTTATCGGCCTGCCACTGCAACGGAGCCGGCGAATCGCGGCCGCGGCTGATTTTGTTCGCTCAAACCACGGCTGAAAGCAGCACGGTCGCGGCGCGCGAATGCGCTAGTCACGTGGTATTTTTTGTATTTCGCGGGCTTTCTTTGCAGCACGGAAAAAATGGTACGCGTAAAACTTTCTTTATCGCAAATATTGCAATGGGGATTTCTGAAGACGCTCTCGTACTTTGCAACTCTCATTTCTTGCGTAAAGTCAATATTTATCAAGTTAGTAAATTAATCATAATTAACAATTTAGTTCATTACGAAACAAAAATTGCCTGTAGTGCGCAAGATGGCTGTAAGCAATATTCAACTTACTTCACTCGCCTGCCTCAAATAATTCTATTTTTAAACCCTTGGCTAAAGATAGCTGGGACACCCTGTATATATATAACCGAAAAGGTGGACGGCGGATGGCCGCCGCGGTAGCACAGTTGATAGAGCATCAGACGCGTTATTCGAAGGTCGCAGCTTCGGTCCCTGCCCACGGCAATTCATCATTTCGTCGACTTTTGTTCCTTCACGTTTACATAACATTCACTACTAATAACTAGAGGCCGGATTTTTAGGAATTAAAAATCGTGTTTTAGACGCCAAAAATAGGCGGGAAAAACACAGTTTTAGGCCCCCAAAATCGTAAATATAGGCACAATAAATTTTTACAAAAACTCAAATTTTCAAATAAGGACGTGCGCGACCTGGTCTACGACAGGAAAGCAAACAAATGTTATATTTTATAATTGTACAAAGGCGTTAATGATTTAACATAGCCATGCAATGGTCCCTTTTCGGGCACGGTTTCCAGAACACGATCTCTCCTTTTATTGCCCAGAATGGTAAGTTAAGTGTCCACCATCGAATAAACATGCTCCTGGGTCTGCTTCTTTTTGGCATGGCTGGGAAGGGCAGCACAGCATTTAATAGCCAGACCGCTAAAAGGCCAGAAGGGTCTGTTAGCCTCGCATTGGCCGGGTCTAATAGCGCAGGGTCAATTTCTCCTCTTTGTGTGAACACCATAAAGGGCCCCTTACCAGGTTTAAGCGTTTCGAGCTAGAAGTGTAATGCATGCACTGCGCTAACGATCACGTCTGCCAAGATTTGCAACGCTACGCTCCCCGGAAGGAGGTGAAATGTCAGACTGAACGCCGCTTGCCCTTGATCTCACGGGCGCGCGCACCAATGTGGGGGGAGGTGAAGTTCAACAAGGAATGGTCCTGTGTATGTCACAGTAGTACATGAAACTGCGAGAATTATTCAAGGCTACATGTGTAATTTGCGCAATCTGTTGCTTGAATAGAAGAATGAAAGTTAATAGAAATATTAAACTGAAAGTTAATAGAAATATTAAAACATACAAACTGAATGTGTACGCGTTTTTCTTTAGTTTTTTCTTCGAATCGAGAGCGTTGCGAGACTTACCCGTATGAAAATGGTGATGTCCGGGAAATGTACTGTAAGTTTCCTACTAATGTCCTACCTGACCTTTATGGTTCCTCTTCCTTTATGTGACCTGTAGGACACTACTTTATGTTTACGAAACCCTTCCTCTTCCTATGGACGGATTCCTTCTTGTTACCTGTAGGATGTGTACTGTATGTTTACGGCAGGATGTTGCCTGGCAGCGAACCATATGTTACCTGCAAGTGCACTTGAGTTCATACGTTGGTAACCATAGGCGTGCGCACGAGGGGGGGCAGAGGGGGGCGGCCGCCCCCCTTAGACACCTAAGAGAGGGGGGGCGCAAAGTCTGCCCCGAACTTTCGCCCCCCCCCCCCCCCTGGCCCCCCTTGAAGGGGAACCCTGCGCACGCCTATGTTGGTAACATGTGGTAGTACAAAAACTGTTTTTACCAGTTCCATGGCCAGAGGGGGGGGCCTGGGGGTACCAAAGCCCCCCCCCCCCTCCATTTTCGCATTATAACACACACGCACGCACGCACACGCACACACAAGCGTGCGCACGAGGGGGGCAGCCCCCCCCCCCCCCGGTCACTTAAGTGGGGGGGCGCAAAGTCTTCCCCATACATTGATATAATAGGGAAGGGAGGGCGCTGCGACGAGCTTTCGCCTCCCCCTGAAGGCAGTGGCGTAGCCAGGGGGTGGCACACCGGGCCCGTGCCTCCCCCCCCCCCCACCGAAAATCTTTTCGCCATGGCATATGAAACGAAAAATGACCATTTCAAGGAGGTGCCCTCCCCGAAATCAAGGAGGTGCTCCCCCCCCCCCCCCCCCCGAAAAAAAAATTTCTGGCTACGCCCCTGCCTGAAGGGGAGCCCTACGCACGCTTACACACGCACACACAGACACACACACACACACACACACACACACACACACACTAACACGCGCGCGCGCGCTCGGAACGAAAGCCACAGTGAAAACCAACATTTATTCTGAGCTCTCGGCCGCGGACCGGCCGCGCTGGCCGCAGTGTCTTCCCGATTCCTAAAATTTGTATTTGATACCTATTTAGTTTGACATAAGGACCATCAATCACTACATTAAAATCGCGCCTTTATACGTCTGCACCAACACTTGTATATTTTTAATTCACAAGACATGAACGTTTTGTTGCGATTATTACCTCTGTTGATCACTTGTTCAAAATTGCGTTCACTGTTACCTGCAACAAACGTTTCAAATTTCGCGCGCTTAAATTCCGACCTGCCTTTTTTTTTTCGGAAGTCAAAATATTGAAAGCCTCACCCATTTAGTTATTTATATCCGGATAAATTTTTTTAATATTTGAAAGCATAAACAAAAAAAGCCGGCAGATCCCACGCACTGTGGGAATCGATGTAATGCGAAGCAGCCAGGAAGGAGCAAATCCTGCTTTACATAATTTGCATGTCATGTTTGACATGTTAGGACCTGTCATTTATGTTCGTCATACAGTCACGTCGCGCAATACCAATTTTGGTGTATATCAAGCTAGCGAACTGGACGCAAGTGCACCATGAGCGTGGCATGTAAATGGGGTCGCAGATGACACGCATGCCAAGATTTTCATGTTACCACCTGCCACTTATGTTCGTTATACAGTCATGTCACTCAATACCAAATTTGGTGTATATCAAGCTAACGAAACGGCCGCGAGCGCGCCATGAGCGTGGAATGCAAGTCATGTCGCTCATGACATGTCATGATTTTCATATTACCACTTGTCATTTATGTTCGTCATACAGTCACGACACTCAATACCAAGTTTGGTGTATATCAAGCTAACGAAACAGCCGCGAGCGCGCCATGAGCGTGGCGTGCAAGTCATGTCGCACATGACATATCATGATTTCCATATTACAACTTGTCATTTATGTTCGTCATACAGTCATGTCACTCAATACCAAGTTTGGTGTATATCAAGCTAACGAAACGGCCGCGAGCGCGCCATGAGCGTGGCATGCAAGTCATGTCGCACATGAGAAGTCATGATTTTCATATTACCACTTGTCATTTATGTTCGTCATACAGTCACGTCACTCGATACCAAATTTGGTGTATATCAAGCTAAGGAAACGGCCGCGAGCGCGCCATGAGCGTGGAATGCAAGTCATGTCGCTCATGACATATCATGATTTCCATATTACAACTTGTCATTTATGTTCGTCATACAGTCATGTCACTCAATACCAAATTTGGTGTATCTCAAGCTAACGAAACGGCCGCGAGCACGCCATGAGTGTGGCATGCAAGTCATGTCGCACATGACAAGTCATTATTTGCATATTGCCACCTGTCATTTATGTTCGTCCTACAGTCACGTCACTCAATCCCAAATTTGGTGTATATCAAGCTAACGAAACGGCCGCGACCGCACCATGAGCGTGGCATGTAAATCATACTTTTCATGACAATTCAGTCATGATTTTCATGATATGACCAGCCATTTACGTTCGTCATAGAGTCATGTTATGCCATGCCAAATTTGGTATAAATCCCATTAACGATACGGCCGGTAGGGCACAAAGTCGTAGGCGGCTAGATGTCATGATTTTCATATTACCACTTGTCATTTATGTTCGTCATACAGTCACGTCACTCGATACCAAATTTGGTGTATATCAAGCTAAGGAAACGGCCGCGAGCGCGCCATGAGCGTGGAATGCAAGTCATGTCGCTCATGACATATCATGATTTCCATATTACAACTTGTCATTTATGTTCGTCATACAGTCATGTCACTCAATACCAAATTTGGTGTATCTCAAGCTAACGAAACGGCCGCGAGCACGCCATGAGCGTGGCATGCAAGTCATGTCGCACATGACAAGTCATTATTTGCATATTGCCACCTGTCATTTATGTTCGTCATACAGTCACGTCACTCAATCCCAAATTTGGTGTATATCAAGCTAACGAAACGGCCGCGACCGCACCATGAGCGTGGCATGTAAATCATACTTTTCATGACAATTCAGTCATGATTTTCATGATATGACCAGCCATTTACGTTCGTCATAGAGTCATGTTATGCCATACCAAATTTGGTATAAATCCCATTAACGATACGGCCGGTAGGGCACAAAGTCGTAGGCGGCTAGATAGATAGATAGATAGATAGATAGATAGATAGATAGATAGACAGATAGATAGATAGATAGATAGATAGATGGATAGATAGATAGATAGATAGATAGATAGATAGATAGATAGATAGATAGATAGATAGATAGATAGATAGATAGATAGATAGATAGATAGATAGATAGATACGCTCAAAGTCGCCGAAGTTCGCTAAGAAATGCTTCGCATTTAATATTTTTAGTAAGGATTATAAATTTGCGATGCGCGAATACATTCTAGCCACTGTAGCGCGAATGCTGTGTACGTCTGCGCGGCTGTAACCACTTGTTTGGGCTTGTTCGGTTGCCGCTCGCCGCCTCGCGAAGGGCCTCGTTTGAGTCGATTTTTCTCAAGTTTTGACGTGTGCTTGCGCTCTGTGTTCGTGTTTTGTGTTCTGCCGGTGCTGCTTATTACGAAGATGCACTGTACTCAAGCGACGACAAGCGAGGACCTGTTGCTTCATATCGTGGAGCATTCGCCAGGTATGTACCACTGTCAGCATTGCTGCTGTCAGCGCTTTGTTAACGCCGTTTACTACGTTTTTCGTAACATGTGGACGCTAAGTGAGCTTTTGTTAACGTAGCGAACCTGTGTGTGTCATTTCGTCAGGATAAAGGCAAAGTTGTGCGATGTTAAGCGCGGGCGAGCTTCTTTTTGTGTGGAGTGTAAAGCAAAGTGCATGCGCAGCTGGAATTCGGCGGGGGGATTTGAACAGAGTTGTGGCGGCGGCGGCGCCAGCCTTTGTCGCCAGTGGTGTTGGAAGAGGGCCCCGCTCGCGATGAACCACTAGCTTGGTTTAATAATTGTGGGGCGAAGACTGCGTTTGTTAGCTGTAAGCGTTGATCGTGCCTAAGGCGCGTATGCTTGAACCTGTTCATGTTTTTAGCGCGCTTGTTCGTATTGTGCGCTCAAGAAGTGAACGTGTCTTAGGCAGTTTCATATGATGTACGTCCTGTCTTCAACAGCTACAGGATCGTTATATGCGACGACTACTATCAGAGACGTGTTTTCCTTGCGGGTGGCCAAACTAGTGCATGTGTATGCATCCGCGCCGGCAGGCATTTTTAAACTACCGTGATACTCGAGTTCATGCGTGTGCGTGTGCAGCATGTTGCTTCGTCTTAGGCACGGCTCGCGAAGCTTGCACTTGTGGTTAGGTGTTCATGCAGCCCGTTTCGTCAAATTCGAAGTGACGTTTTAATTCACCCGCAACATAGCTTGCCTGATGCGGCAGGCACCCGTGCATTTTGAGCCGTTCGTTAAAATTGAAATGTATTCGAACGAATCCTTCATGTCTATTTGTGGCCGAATTGCTGTCCCTTAACTGTGCAAGCTCTAATTCGATCACTGAGTCAGTCCATGGGTTCAAGCATAACATATTTTATTCTGCTTGTTTCCACCATGTTTGGCTTTCGTTATTTTGTTCTGGTTTATTAAAAATTGTATGCGCCTCGCCCCAGCTTGGTGTTGAAACTTCGCTAAACACTTTTACGTGTACGAACATTCTAGAACAGTTTGGACCACCACCTCAGATGACATTTTCTGATAGATGACAAGCTTAACAGTATATCGGATATAGTAAATTCTCTAGGTATGCAGGATGTTAAAGGGATCTGTGGTATGTGCAGAAATGAATATTTTATTTATCGTTCAAAACTCACAATAATGTTATACATACTTCATGGTATGCATGCATAAGTCGATCATGCATGTGTTGCTGTTAAAATGTAAAATTAGACAATGTATTTATCTGAGAACAACAAATCTAGACTGTGTTTCTTCAAGCTGTTGGCATTGATGCAATTATAGAACTTCAGAAATCAGTTTCATCGAAGGTTTAGTGTGTATTGCTAAATCGCGGTCAATAGCTTCCAGGATTCTGGTTGCCGGAGATTGTTGCAGAGGCTTGCATGCTTTATTAGGATGGTATGTGGATCAAGATGGGTGCCTTGTAAAACTTAGCATTAGCCTGTGATGCTTAAGTGAGGAGTATTGCCTTGTTAGCCAACCAGAACCATTGAAACTAATGACCACAATTTAACAGCATACAATAGTAATTTAGTGAAACCAATTCCTGGCATTATAGGTATACTCGTCCCAATGTGAGCAGCCTGAAGAAAGCTACATTAGTCGTATCCAAAAGTAAACGCGTAATTTAATTTTATATGTTACCTGCAATGGATACTTGATGAATGTGCAAACCGGCACGCATGTGCCGTGGTATCACTGAATTCACATGTCAACCCACTATGCCGGAACACAATTCAAGCATATTTTTGACACATCTGCGATGTGTAACCTTCTTTCGTAAGGTTACAACTGTGTTCACCAAGAATGCATCAAACATTTTTCTTGTAATATCTCTAGTTTGTGTACATCCTGCTTGTTTTAAACTTATCTAAGACACATTGTTCCTGATAAGTTTTTTTTAAAATACTGTGTGACAAATTGAACTTTGCTCACAGACACATGTCACTAAATTGTTTTCTTGTTTCATTTGCAGACTATACATGCTCCTTGTACAAAGTGGGTGTGAAAGAAGTCCGGGCAAGCCTGTCATCAATGCTGGCTCATGAAGAAGTTGGCTGCTGATGTACAGCAGCTGCACACGGCTTCTGTTTCCTGTGCAAGGGGAACTTCACTGAGCCACCTGGTTGCTGCGTTCAAGGAGCTCGCATGTTCAGGGTGTTCAAAATTAAGCGTTTTCTTTTTCTTTAAAAAGTCACCACTGTAAGTTACGTAAAAGCCACTTTTGCAGATGAGTTATGTATCCCGGGGGGCACAAAGTGAGACAATAATTATTGCTGTGAGCCGTGCCGTTAAGATTGAATAATGAACTTATTAGTGACGGCAGCAAGCAGGCATGTATGTATTAAAAAAGTTTGAGCCAGTCGCATTTCTACATAGGTTCACTTGGAAGAATTCTACCATGTCTGCTGAGATATCCTGCTGGAAAGTTTAGTCCCGGCTTGCATCATTACGCATGCAGGACAGTGAGCACTGGTACAAAGCTACTCCCTGGTGTGCCGCGTTTAATCTGACAATGGGTCGAAGACATAGGCAAACATAATAATAGTTACCCTTTTACTACTGGCTTGGGATAGGAAGCAGTGACTGCTCGTCACACCAGGGAGTAACATTTTGCTGATCCTCACTGCCTTGTATGCGTAATCATGCAAACCGCAATTAAATTTTGCAGTGAGATATCTCGGAGCACTGACATGCTTGAAGAATTTTTCCAAGTAGAGACATGACTGCCTCCAACTTTTCAGTGCAAACATACCCGCTCACTGCAGTCACTAAAAATTTCATTATTTATTCTTAGTTGACAGCATTAATATCTGACTTTGTGTCCCCCTGGACACATAACTTGTTTTTTTTAAATCTACTGAGTGAGCTGCTCTCCAGACTTGTATATCATGTTTCAATTTGTTTTATGTGCAATTAGTTATTTTTAAAATTGAACTTTCAGTGTTGTTATGATGCAGTAGCATATTAATGATTTTATTTTCACTTTAATATTCACTGAACATTTTATTGGAATACGTTTTTGTAACCTTACTTATTTCATTGTCTTCTGGAAGTTCATATCATAAGTGCAATTAAGTGGTTTCCTACTGTCATACTTAGCTTTGCTAATATGTAACCATGTGTGATATTTTACAGTGATACTTAATCACGTCTAACTTTGTTAATGATAACTGACCGAAGGTATTCTGAAATATTGAAACTTAACTCTGTTGATTGGGGGATGAATGGTGACGACATTTTAAACTACATAGTCTTTTGAACTACATAGCAACTACACATTTTTCAACTACGTAGCAACTAAAGCAAGCAGATAAAAATCAGCTTGCTTTAGTCACGTGAAGTGTGATGAAAATAATAATTCTTGGGTTTAACGTCTTAAATCCACGATATGATTATCAGGGACGCCATAGTGGAGGGCTTCAGAAATTTTGACCACATTGGGTTCTTAAAATGCACCCACATCTAAGCAGGCGGGCCTCAAGCATTTCTTTCTCAATTGAAAATGCGGCTACCACTGTCGAGGTTCGATGCCATGACCTACGGTTCAGCAGTCAAGAGTTGCGTGAAGTGTACGACTGGTTGTGGTCTATGGTCTTTTGCTTCCATTTATGCACGCTAAGTATGGCAGTTTGGTGCAAACCAGGCATTTCTGCTAGTGCACTGATGTTTTGTTTGTCACATTCCTAATTTATTGCAATATACAATGATTTTCATCTGTATTTATTCTGAGTTTGTTGTGAAGTTATGATTGTTCGTTCTTTTACTCTGTAAGGCTGCATATCTTTGTAATTAACCCATAAAGCCCAAGAAGTCACTTTGATACACTTTCTATATGGTGCATCAGATGGCTGATTTGGGTGTGCAAAGCTTATCTAAGTAGCTATAATGTTTATAATGCCTTGGAAAGCGCCTTTTGGTCCTAAAATACTGTCATGAGTTTCTTACTTAAAATATTTGTTTTTGCGTTTTGCAGAAATGAATGTACTCTCCGTTACCTAAAAAGATGCTGAAAAAAGTTGACTCTTAAAATGCTGCTGATGTGTTCAAGCTTCACGAGGTTAAGGCTGATCTGTTAATCTTAGTTCTCTTCAGCCACCGACGGATGTACATCGCCTGTTCGAATAGTGTCGGTAAAATGCACCAAACTGTACAGTGTAAATGATAATAAATGAATAATTTTGCAAAGTTTCGTATGCATATGCATGTACCTCCCAATTACAGCAGCCTGCATTATGCGGCATCATAAAGGCAACGCACTGGCATAACGTCTGGTCTGCATAAAGGTAGGCTACTCATAGGACACATACAAGACGGAAACTTGAGGAGACATAAAGGCGGCGGCCAAATTGCGACAGTTGGGATACATACAGGACGGTTACACATCGGATACATACAGGACGGTCACAGATGGGAAACATACAGGACGTACGCTTTGAGGAGACAGAAAGTAAGCGGCCAAATCGCGACATCTGGGATACATACAGTTTGTCCTCATGCTGCCTCGGGGAAACTTACAGTACACTTACAGGACATCACCATTTTCATAAGGGTAGCTGCCTATATTTCTTTTGTGTTCGTGTTCTCGCCGTTCCCGCGTCGTGCCGGCGCCAGCCCTGACAACGCTTAGCATGTTTTAAATGCGAATGCATTTCTTAGTCGGGCTATGTCAGGCGTCGGTGTCCGCATCTCTCCGCTCTCACTCCCTCTCCCATAGCAACAGCTGCAGGGGCGCGCGCTTATCCTCTCCCCTAGCAACCGGAGCAGGTGGTGCGGGCGGAGTAGCGGAGAGTGAGTGGAGAGGAGGAGCGCGCTCTGGTGTGTGAGGGCGCTCGGCGGAGCTCTCGCGTGTGTGGAGAGAGTGTAGGAGAGGGTAGGTGTAGTGCTTCGCCGCTCCTTCTCTCGCCGTTCGCTCTCTCTCCTCCCTGCGCCCCACTCTCCCGTCCGCTCGCTCGTATATATATATATATATATATATATATATATATATATATATATATATATATATATATATATATATATGAGGAGTTTTTTTTCGAAATGAGCGAAATCCAGAAACCGAAACTAGCTCAAATAAAGCTCCATTGGCACGTACATACTCTCAACTTTCCTGTAAAACAGTTATCGAAACGAAATGGGTCAATACAACCAGCTACGAGTGCTTACAGATTTCGTTTCAAAACGAAATTGAGCCAGATCCGTGCGCTGTACGGATCGAAATGAGGCAAATCCAGTAAGCCAATAGCAGAGCTTTTTACCTCCAGACAGGGTATTTGGCCGGATTGAAAAGGACGTGAGGAAGAAATCCTCACGAAGAAACACGAAGAAATCCTGAATCCCCAAAGCTACCAAATGATTTTTGCATATCATGGCACTGTGCTAGAGCTCGGAAAACATTGGGACGTGTATGACTAGAAAGCCTACTGTACGGCAGAGATGAAATCGACATCCAGCTTGCCGTTTAAGATAACAGAAACCAAGGTCTTCTACATTCAAAGAAATGCAGCTGGTAGAAGCCCTAGAGTTAGAGCAGAACCCCACTATAATGTTTCCGTATCAAATTTCGTGCCAGTCCTAAAGAGGGGAAAGTCCCTTGCACAAGCTACCGTGCAATGCCCACTGTACACTCATCATGTCAACAAAATGAAACTGATAGATGTGACGAGCCTTCTCGTAAAGCATTTCGGCAGTTCATGGCAAGAGAATCAAGAGCTCGCTTATTTTGTCAGTGTCCTCAGGCGTGCCAAAGAAAATGATCATACAGAAGATTTCGAATAGAGCTGCTTGTGCTGCGAAGAAGACGCACCGGCTCTTCGTGTATAGTTGAAGGCCCTTAATTGAAGCATTGTCGCCTATCTTTGATGGCTTTTCGGCCAAAACTCTATCATACTGCTCTTGAAAGTCGATTTCAATAAAGTTTTTGCAAGAAGACCTCCTCGAATTGAATGTGTCATTTCAATATGAGCCAAATCCAAAGTTATCATGCTAATATTGGTCAAGTCCGCTGTATATTTTTTAATTAATTGTGGCCGTAAACTTCTACTAGCTGACATGTAAAATATATCGCGTAATAGGTTTGAAAGCGCTGTATTTACATTGCGTAACAAATTTTTACTGTTTTCACAAATTCTGTTTAGGTGGATTTGACTCGTTTCGAAAAAAAAACTCTTCATATATATATATATATATATATATATATATATATATATATATATATATATATATATATATATATATATATATATATATATATATATATACATATATATATATATATATATATATATAATAAAAATAGAAATAAAAAATAATAAAAAAATTTAGAAAATTAAAAAAAAACATGGCTGATCCCTCTGTCAAAGGAATCGGTATAACACGAAAGTGAAACGTGTATTCACATAAGTAGTTGAGCATTTAGTGTGCATTGTTTCGCCACAAGGGAGAAGGAATGAATGCTGCAGCAACAAATTGTAATGTGACGTGAAGAACGGCAAGCAGCTCGAAGCACGCAGCGCGCACCTCAAGTAGAAAGGACGCACGAAATGAGCATACGCAAGACGAGCACGGACTAACTGTCACAGCTCGACATTTAAAGCGCGCTGCTCTAACACAAAGACGCACGAAACGAACGCACAAGCATACACAGGACGAGCGCGAACAACTGCTACAATTATTACTTCGTGTGTAAGCGGCGCGCTCCATTCGTAAACGCGGCGGCTGCGGCGAACGAAGCGACCTTCGTGCACTCTTTAACCACTGTAAATTCAAAGCAAACTTGCGGTGGAAGCACAAGGCACAGGGCGTCCGAAACGCCCGAATGCCCCGATCAGGAGATAAGCGTGCGCGCACCAGCGACGACGCCCCGTGGAGGCGCACGCTCATCCCAGCGAGAGGCGCGACGACCTTTAGAGCACGTGGGCGCGCGCTCCGTGACACCTTCGCGCCATCTCGCTAGTGATGACGAAAACGCGCTGAAGTCGAGGAGCTCTGAGGACCGCCAACGGTATATGGTGTGTATAAATAGCTTGTCGTTAGCAAAGTGAGGAACGTACGCTCCCGTAGCCGAGTGGTTTCGCGCCGCGCGCTGCGGAGCGAGAGGTCGTAGGTTCGACGCCCGGCGACGGAGCTTTTTCTTTCTAATTTTTCTTTGATCTCATTATGTTACTTTATATTTTACAACGTCATATCCGTGACGGAAATACGTCAGAGGAGCCGTGGTGGACCCCGGCATAAAACACTTTCGTGTTAAAAAAAAAACAGGCACTGCGCCGTACTCCCGACCGGGCTGCAGAAATTAGGCGCCTTTTCCTTCTTCGAACCACAACCACCATATATAAATGGAGTGAAGCGCGCGCGAAATGCATTCGCATTTCCTCACGATTCCCTTCGGGGAGGTGGGGGGCATTTTTTTTGGTGCATCGTCCCTTACAGCAGTTCCAGCTGTGTGACGCGCTGTGTTGTGATAAGGATACAGGATCCATGCCAGCCTCTCCAAACGCATACACGGATCTATCCCACAGAAACAGGCAGTACACTATAGAGTGAACGCCGAAACAATACAACACCACTTGTGCGCACGACCTGGCTTGGGCATGTCATGTGCACATAGTGTAATCTTGCGTGCGCATGGCGTGTTGATGCGTCAACGTCGTGTGATCTTCCGGCTCCAAGTTTCTCTGATACCGAAGAGGGCAGGGAAGGAATTTGGCTTGCGAGTGGCAAAGGTTTCAAGTTCACCTACCGGCATCATGCTTTCGCGGCTCGTAATGAACCAATTAAAAAGTTCTTGTGGTACAAAGCTCTTCATTGGGCACGCGAACAGTTCCAGTATCTGACTAAAATTACTCATGTGACCTGGTCAGGCGCCTTTTAAGAGTGAATTACAAACGAAACAAAAGCCATGTGCACATCTTATTTTTCTTTTACCTACTTTCTACTTTCCCCTGACCGCACTCCATGGTTTCGCATTCGCTCTCCATATTCCTGCTGCTGCGCGCAGGCACCTCCTGTTTTCTTCCCCCCCCACCACGCCCAAGTCTTCAGGGAGGTGCTTCAGTTCCATGGGAACACTGGACTGGAAAACCGGCGGTAAAAGCCCCCCGCCACGTCCTCGGCCATAGACACCACTCTCCTCTTCTTCCCCTCTCCTCTTCCCGCCTTTATTTTCCTCTCCCCATTCCACTGTACACGCTGGGACGTGCTCCCATTTAGGGTTGCAGAAATAGCGTCTTTTCCTCTCCCCTGCTCCAACCGCTCGCGCAATGTCAGTGCGGTGGGGTAAGGTGGCCGGCGCGTCCCATTTCCCTGCTGCTGCCGGTTGCTTCTCGGATGTTTGTTGAACTAGGGAACTAGGTTGTTGCACCCCATAAAGTTCCGAAACGTCAATTTTGCCCGGTACCATGAATTACGGTCTCAAAGTGTACTCGCAAGCAAAATGTGCGGCTAAATAGCGTTCATATAGGCACCAATTTTGAAAATAGGCATTTATGGGCACTTATAAACATTTAGGCACAAACCCCAAAAATAGGCATTTATAGGCACTATAAAAACACTATAAAAGCCCTCCTTTACCCCTAATTCATGCTCATATATGAAAGTGGCGCGATAGGAACGCAAGGAAAAAAATAGGCATTTGCCTATAATCCGGTCTCTACTAATAACATCCCCCATACTTTCCTTCGCATTATTGTATGTTCGTTCTCCTTAATGTTGTGTCTAACAAAGAAAAACAAGCCCTTAAAATTTCCACTTCATATAAATAAATAAATAAATAAATAAATAAACATATATATATATATATATATATATATATATATATATATATATATATATATATATATATATATATATATGCAGCCATGGTGGCCAGCACACAATCCAAGTTTTCAATTAACATACAAGGAAATCTAACATGCGATTCATCTAACGTAGTATATCTACTTGAATGCAACGTGTGCAACATGCAATACATCGGACAAAGAGAAACACCATTTAGGATTCGTTTTAATAATCACAGAGCCCACGCAAAATCAGCCTCAAATCTACCTCTATCGAAACATCTTAATCTTCCCGGCCATTCATTTGACAAATTATCAGTTACACTCTTAGAAACAGGATTTAAATCAAACCGGGAACGTGAACAACGCGAGTCATACCTCATACACCGATTTAACAGCCCTCGAAGGAGGCATAAATGAGAACCCGGGTATACTTGCAGCAATTAAAGCACTGTAAAATAATAATAAGCATAACAATTAAGATTTCGTGGCACTGTAACTGCGACGGTGACTGGACAATTGGAAATATCTTTTAGTATATCTTTTAGTGTTACTACTCTCTCTAAAGTACTACTGTCTTCTACGTCTATCTTACTAAGCGATCAATCATTTTAAACCTGACATGTCTAACAGCCACCGCATACACAACCAAGAGCCCCCGAACGCGGAATCCCAGAACAAACTAATATTTACATTAAACGCCCGTTTGCTTCCCTTCGCGGCAATGCGCGGTGTCCCCCCTCGAAGCGAGACGTCCCCGTAGTGATGAGTTGTTAATGTCTCAGCTTTTTACAGAACCTTCTCTGCACGCGCCGCCCCGCCGGAGCCGCGGTGCGCAGTCCTGTTGAGGAACAATATGCGAACGGAGGGAATGCTATACGAAAGACGCCAACCGATTGCCCCACCACAGTCGTTTAGTCCAGGCCGCCGATACCTGAATGGTGACTGTCGGTAAAAACGAGGGGGCGAGACGAACACTTGGTAAACGAGTGGGTCGTTGGACGTGCACTTCCGCCACACACCAGCTCACTCCGTTGACGGCCACTCGCACACCCCGTCTTACCCGAACACACATCGAACGCAGTGCTTACAAAGACTTAAGCATTGACGACGCCACTTGCATAGCGCAGTGACCCCTGGAAATTTCTCCGCGTCCAGTTTTTTTTCCTCTCTTGTCTGTTTTCCTCTGTCACTTTTTCATGCAAAATTGTATAAATGTGAGCGCAAGCAACATGTACCCTTATTCCTAATGAAGGCCAGCCTCTGACCGAAACTGTCGAAATAAACACTTCCGTTGTTACTGTTCTCGCGGAGGATCTACTTCTCTCTCTCTATATATATATATATATATATATATATATATATATATATATATATATATATATATATATATATCGAGTCCTTCATAAACACTACATTCCATGTTACTCCTTGTTCTCTTTTTAACGAACAGTAGAAAGCCCGGCAGAATTTAATGAAACTTTTAGTGTGCACGCAGAATGACAGCTGTGAGCCCATTTAGACTTTTTTTTTTTTAATGCGGGTCTGTTATCCAAACCTTCAACAGCACCGCGGAAAGATATTCAACATACGCACTCAAGTATTTTTTCCTCAACAAGTCTAAGAAGATACAATATAAAAGGTCCTACTACGATCTCTAAAAGAAAGTATGAAATTCGAAAATAGAAAGCGGATCTTCATTTTTTTTTTACTATTAACTAAGCATAATCCAACAAGCTCAAGAAATACTGAATAAAAGTACTCTGATCTGTCAGGTAATGCGGTTGATTTTGCATACACATCCATGTAACCGGTATTTTCCGTCTTCTGTAAAATTCTTAGCGTCGTTTAGTGCACAGAGTTGGTTCTTTGCACCGGTTATGCGCGAAAGTTCAGGAGTCCCTATGAAGCCTTCCGTATAACATATCAACTTTTTTTTTTTTTTCAAAACACGACTGCCAGGCTACGACATCCTAAGGCTATTTGTCTTTGTGTTTTTTTACGTGCTTATAGATCACTTATTCTTATTAGTGCTACTTAAATACTCAATGCTTTCAAATATCGAAGCTACAACGGGCTCCGCGTGCCGTGCTAACATCCGTAACCTTTCTTGAGAGTCCCGGATACCTGAAGCTTAAGAGCCTACATAGCGCTCCCGCGGAGGTAGCGCGTAAGGAGCAAAAGGAGAAGGAAAGCCTCCCTGGATGGTGTAGATGTGAGCCCCGAGGGTGATGACTAATCCCCTGGTACTTGTTATAAATGACGGCGGGGTTTATGTCGAAGTCATGACCTGCCAATGCTTCAGAGAGCGCCACTTCCCCCTTCCGTCCTCCCTCTCCACTTTCCCTGGATGACCGGAGTGAAATAGATTTCCCTCATCGCTTCTTTCTCTCCTATTTCTTCTTTCTTTCTTTTTTTATTTCTTTCATTCTTCCTTCTTTCATTCTTTTCTGTCGCTTCCTTTCTTTTCTTTCTTCCCTTTCTTTCTCCTTTCTTCCTTTCTTTCTTTCTTTCTTTTTTTAGATGCGAAGTATCTTATGCTCGGGGCTCTGTCCGTCCCTCCCGTGTCCCGCGTCCCGCGTCGGGCGTCCGGCCACTGTCATGAAGTAGGGAAGCACCCATTATGCGAACCAGAACCCTGTAGTAATATGAAGGCCGTCAACCCTAACACAGTCATCAGAGTCATGGCCGAGAGCACAGAGAGGCTGCTTAGCAATGACTAGGCAGGTGGTGTCTGTTGCCCAGGTTGACCCCATTCCTTGAGTCATGGCCGAGAGCACAGAGAGGCTGCTTAGCAATGGCTAGGCAGGTGGTGTCTGTCGCCCAGGTTGACCCCATTCCTTAATATTGCTTGTATGTTTTGGAGGGGGCTTAGACCGTCCCGCGTCCCACACCACATGCGCGTCCCCTCCCCTCTCTCTCCTAAGCTCACCCCCTTTCTCTCCTCTAGGAATCGTCTACTCTACGGAGCGGCCCCCCGCGTCCCACATACCCCCTCAGCGCATGCGCGTCCCCTCCCCTGTGCTCTCCTACGCTCACCCCCTTCCTCTACTCTAGGAACCATCTACTCTACGGAGCGGCGCATGCGCGTCCTCTCCCCCTCTCTCCTCTAGGAATGCTCTACTCTACGGAGCGGCTCCGGCGTCCCACATCCCCATAGCGCATGCGCGTCCTCTCCCCCCTCTCTCCTCTTGGAATCATCTACTCTACGGAGCGGCTCACGCGTCCCACACCCCCACACCGCATGCACGTCCCCTCCCTCTCTCTCTCTCCTCTCCTACGGTCCCCCCGTCCTTTCCCCTCTAGGAATCCTCTACGGAGCGGCGCGAACGACAGGTGGTGTGACAGCTGCTTACTCCGCTGGGGGCGCCACGGTAGTTCCGCGGTACGAAAATGACGGAGCGCGCGCGCCTCATTCTCTCTCCTGCGCAGCGCCGCGATGAGCGCCCGGACCACTGCTGTGAAATGAGAGCGGCGACGTTCCTCCAGCTCAAGCTAATCATCTCCCCCGCTGCTTCGCATCCACACATGGTTCCCTTTAGCGGGAGATGGGGAATTTTTTTATTTTTATCTTTCATTCTTTTCGGTCTGATTCTTTCTTTATTTTCTTCTTGTTTT
>JALIZH010020575.1:0-30179 GCA_030522465.1 Rhipicephalus appendiculatus | reverse complement strand
GAGGAGGTGCCGTCGCCGCAGCTAGCGGCAGTCACCGCCGCGCCGAGACAGGCGCCGACGCGACGGTGCTCCGCGCCGCCAGGGCGCCAGGGGACACAGCGTACACGAACGGCGCAGAATCAGAATGCCAGCTGCGTGATGTTTGACGTATCCGGCAGCGTCTTCGACACGCTAGCCGAGCGAAACGCGCTGCACGAGTGAGAGTTTTGAAGAAAAGTCAAACCTCATTTTCCGATTGCTAGCTCTGCTTCCTGTTTTCTTACAACTTGAAACGCCTGTAACTGAGCTAACACTACATCACAATAAAACCTTTTTTGCGGCGTCACATCGCTTGTCAAGTCAACTGCCACTAGATAACAAAGTGAGCACAATTAGGGCTTCTCATTTCCTTAGCACGACCACTCACTGTGTGTGTGTGTCGCCGTGTTTCTCTGTGCGGCATACCTACTCACTCTCATGAGTTCACACACGTTCATACTCACGACTATTCACGTTTATACTATACACACTCATGAGTACTCACGTTCATACTCACGCCTGCTCACCCTCATGGATGCTCACTCACGTTCACTCACACGTCCACTCACTCTCATGAGTACTCACGTTCATACTCACTTCTAGAGCACTGCACGGGCCGGGATTCTAGGCCCGGGCCCGGCCCGAGCCCGGCACTCGTTGAAGTTTATCCACCCGAACCCGGCCCGGTGAATCAAAAGCGAGACCCGGGCCCGGCCCGAACCCGGAGAAAAAATTTCACCTACCCGGCCCGGCCCGCCCGACCGCAGATCGGGCCCGACTGAGGCCCGAGCCATTAAATCTAGGGGGTGCTGCCTGAACATAGAATCGACAGCAAGGCCTGTTAAGTAGCGAATATCTACACTTTGTTGACGCATGCTACGCTAACATTTATGCTATAATGTACAGTAATTCCTCGTACAAAAGAGACTCGCTGTAGTAACAGTTGATCTGACATACTGCGTACGATAAACCGTTATTCGGCAGTGGTATATTGTGCATATTTTTTCTAGCAATACAATGGGCATCAATCAAGAGCGTTTGGTAGCAGCTATTGTAGCAAGAAACGTGATTTGCAGCATGAGTTCATTTTCAACAGGGAGCATATTAACAGGCAAAGAGAGAACAGAACCCTCCCTTCACTTTGTTTTTATTGCTCTCTCTATTTATATTTAAAGTATGCTCTACCATCAAACCCAATCGTGCACCCTTGCGGATGTGTAGTGCTTGTCTTCAGCACAGTAGCAGCTTGCCATGCCAAGAGAAATAGAGGGGGGAGAAACAAATTTATTACCTTTGTTAGAAATAAGCTAACCTAGATAATAATTAAAACGAACTCCGTGCACCAAGTGTACTTTTCGAAATACGTATAAACAGCCGAAAGGACAAAAAAAAATTTGCAGATCAGCTATTGATAGACTAATTCACAATCAGAAGGAAAAGGGTCAAACCGAAGCGTCCCTTTTCCAAGAACTGGCCTCTAAATACCTCCCGGTTGGTCCAAGCGGGCACAGTACTCCTCAGAACGAAGGTGCGACCGCCCCGGATCTCGATGCCCCTTTCTCGGAGGCGGAGGTTAGGGAAGTCCTACACAGCTTGAATAGCAAATCAGCTCCGGGACCGGACGGCATAACGAACCGGCTCTTGAGGAACCTGGATGATAAGGCTATCAACGCTATTGTTAGAGAAATAAATAGAGTTTGGGAAGAGGGCTTAGTCCCGGAATCATGGAAGCAAGCGACAGTAATTCTCATTCCAAAACCCGGAAAATCACCTAGCCTAGATAATCTCCGCCCTATTTCACTCACCTCATGCTTAAGTAAAGTGGCCGAACACGCTATACATAACAGAATCTCCAGGCACATAGAGCGTGAGGAGTTGTTTCCGTACAACATGGTTGGATTTAGGCCTTCACTCTCCGCTCAAGATGTAATGCTCCTGCTCAAGACCCAGGTTATAGACAATAGAAGCAGGGACGTGAGGTGAAACACCGTATCGAATGTCCAAGGCATTCGATACGGTGGCGCACGACTTTATTCTCAAGGAAATCTCTGAGCTGAAACTGGGTAGTCGATTCTTTACCTTTGTGGAATCCTTCCTCAGGAGCAGGACGGCGACTATTAGAATAGGACAATCGAAATCTGAAACATTTAAGCTCGGACGTATAGGTACACCTCAGGGCGCGGTAATATCTCCCCTCTTGTTCAACATTGCGATGCACAGGCTTTCCAAGAGATTATCAGTGGTACCAAACGTGGAACACGCGATCTACGCGGATGATATCACCATTTGGTGCCCGGGAGGTTCGGAAGCAGCCGTCGAGCAGGCGCTACAGGAAGCCCTTGGACGTTACTGAGTCATTCCTTGAAGGGACAGGACTTCAGCTTTCCCCCCAAAAAATCCGAACTATTGCTGTACAGGCCGTCGAGGCAGGGGGGTTAACACCTTTAGACCAGATTCCTATTAATGTCTATACGAGGGATGGTGAGAAGATCCCCAGAGTCGGCTCCATCAGAATCCTTGGGCTGCTGCTTGACTCCAGGGGCTGTAATGCCAAGACCATCGCTCATCTGACGTCCAAAACTGAAAACATTCTTAGACTAATCATGAGAGTATCTAATAAGAAAGGAGGTATTGGTGAGGACAACCTGCTCAGGGCGCATCACGCATTCCTAATGAGTAATGTGAATTATGTTGTTTCGGCCCTACATTGGACAAAAACGGAGAGGGACAAACTCGACACCCTGATGCGGAAAACGCATCAAGAAAGTCTTGGGCATCCCGATCACAACAAGCACGGAGAAACTCCTGCAGCTTGGGGTGCACAACACTACTATTGAGCTGATTGAAGCACAAAGGTCTGCATAGGTTGTGAGGCTTTCGGGCTCTAAGGGCTGGCCGACGTCTTCTAGAGGCAGCGGGTCTTCCACCTAGCTTCAGCAAGGGGGAGGTGGTTCAACTTGACGTTAAGATTAGAGGCACCTACGTCGTTGATCCATTCCCTAGAAACGTACATCCGCAGCACAATAAGGGAAGGCGAGTAGCGCGAGCTAAGGCGTTTTTAAGAAAGACGACAGGTACTGAATCTTTTGTGGATGCTGCCCAGTATGGATGCACGGGTAAATTCACTGTTTCTGCAGTTAGCAACAGGGGCGAACTTCTCTCCGCAGCTTCGGTAAGGACCAGCATGGTCAATGTGGCTGAACAGGTTGCCGTCGCAATCGCAATGCTAGATCCCCAACGAACGACTATCTACACGGACTCCCGAGCGGCGGTCAGGGCCTTCGCCTCGGGCCTCGTAGCTAAAGAAGCGGCAGCAATTCTACAAAAGAAGTCAGTAGCCGAAACTGTGCATCACATTACTTGGTTCCCAGCCCGCATGGGAGATGACGTGCTGCCGGGTCGCCTGAACCCCAATGAGATAGCCCACCGCCGGGCGCGAGAACTCACGCACCGCGACGGAGGTGGGACCTCTACGGTTTCGGAGACTATTGGGCACAGTGACCCTCTCCTTGCGTTTCATGAAATTACGGCTCATTACAGAGGGGAGCGGCGAAGTTTTCCATCTCCCCATCCAAAACTGAGTAGAGCACAATCTTTGCGCTAAGGATGCTTCAGACGTGTTCGTACCCATCGAGAGGTTTCCTTAGCAGGCTCCACACAGAGATAGATCCGCATTGCCCGGATTGCGGGGAAGATTTCTCTACCTTAGCCCACATGCTCTGGCAGTGCCCTGTGTTACAGGACTTCAACAACAGCGAGGACTGGGAGAAAGCCATCACGAGCTCAAAAAATTGAAGGACACTTTGTACATTCTAAAGCGTGTTCGACGAAAGCGTGTGGCCGTTACACTGACTATGCAATGTCTTTTTTTATTTTACACTCTCTGTGGGATAACACACAAAGCGAATGTGTGCGTGTTTTTCTTTTTTTTAATTTTTTACCGTGAGTCGTAGCGAGACGCGAGACTAATCTTCCTCCGTTTTCATGCGTTAGTATTTTCTCGCGCTTTGTACATCGTGCAAACGCCATAGCGTTCCAGCGCTTAAATTGACGGGCCCTTTGTAAATTCGAAGGTGTATCCCGTGAACGCCTGTGTTCATTGAGACGGCGTCGGTCAGAATGATTGCAAACGCTGGGCACAGCGAAGCTACGCAAGCAAAGAGCGAGCGCTGTAGAGTCCGACGCGACCGGCGTCCGTTTGCGCATCCCGGCGGCCACCTGGCTCCGTGCCAGAGCTCGGATGGACGGGACGGACGGACATGGACAGACAGACAGACAGACAGACGGACACCGGACGGACGGACGGACGGACAGACGGACGGACGGACGGACACCGGACGGACGGACGGACAGATGGACGGACGGACACCGGACGGACGGACGGACAGACGGACGGACACCGGACGGACGGACAGACGGACGGATGGACGGACGGACACCGGACGGACAGACGGACGGACGGATGGACGGACGGACGGACTCTGGAAGGACGGACGGACGGACACTGGACGGACGGACGGACAGACGGACGGACACTGGACGGACGGACACCGGACGGACGGACGGCCAGACGGACGGACGGATACCGGACGGACGGACAGACAGACGGACGGACGGACGGACACCGGATGGACGGACGGACGGACGGACACCGGACGGACGGACGTGAGCATGAGACATTAAAGGCTTTCGCCTTAAAAATTGGAAGATCAGTCTAAGGCTGTCCAGAGGGCCCGTGAGAGAGCGTAGAGGCATGGCCTCCCGGCTCCAACATGGGATTAGCCGACAGAAAGCCAGGGGTCCTCTGTAGGACTGCACTGGCTGGCTCCTCAGGACCTTAATAAATTTCCTTGTCTGTCTGTCTGTCCCAACTACCATGGCAACCGATGCGAAGCATGCGCAGGCAAGGTGACTGGGTTGTAACTTTTTTATTGAGCGAAACGGTACGAAATGACGCTAAAGATATGTGCAAATGTACGCACAGACATTTGTTGAACGGTCGCGTATGTTTCATGTAACCAGTTGTTTACAACTGCATAACGATGCCAACAGAAACATGGGTATTACCAACACCGGAAGCGGTAAGCTAAGTAGCACTTGTGCTTGCGAGAATGGTTGCCCTGGATAGTGCTTCGTGGACCAACTACAGACGATGGCGCTTAAGTATACAAATGACGTTAACCCGACATGACGCCTGCCTCATATGAGTACATGTGTAATGTTTATAAGATCAGATAGCCAGCACTGCAACCACAATTGACGGTTCACCAACATTACGCCTGCATAGAGATTTTGCAAAGCAGTCCCGAGACCTGACGTGGCTCTGTGGTACAATCCTTGATTGCCACGGAGATTGCTTGGGTTCCATTCCTGCTGGGACCCTGATATTTATTATTTGCATTCGTCGGGTCAACGCTGCCTACGTCAGTTCTTCTTACGCTCTCGCATTCAAATTACTGATGTCTGTCCTCGCCGTTCCTGGGTAGATATAAATTGTCAAACACCAGTGGCGCATACCCGCATGCCGCGCGCCGTGGTATACGGGTATGTGCCACACGTGTCTGCAAGAAAGGGTTTGACGACGTACGCGGCAGTATTTTCACGTTATTCATGTCATGACTAGCCAGACGTATTCGTCCATACCTCTTTCCCTCCCATACAATTTTTTGTATACTCCAAGTTAAGGAGGCGATCACGAGAGCACCCAGAGGTTTCTGGCTAGATAGATAGATAAGTAGATAAAAACGCAAAAGTGCTTACAGTACGCAAACAAATGCTTCGCATTTAAAATTTGTTATAGGATTATTTGCGTATATCACACACTACACTGCTGGTATATAGTCTACAGGGCCGAAGAACTTGTGTCTTTAGGTATTGTTTGCTGCGTTTCTTGTTTGTTGTATACGTCTACTTTTTTACTCACTCCTCTATCTAACGGCTTTGGCCTTGAGGGTAGCGATAAATGAAAATGAAATAAAAAAGTCACACTTTCACCGCAAGGGTGAAGCAATGAATGCGATAGCAAAAATTTGTAATGTTATACGAAGTGAGGCTGGCAGCTAACTCTTTTTTGGATCCGACCTCACGCAACTCTAGAAAACGGTTGTTTAAGAGAATTCTCTTCGCGTTGAGAGCGCAGCACGTAGAAGGGTACGCCGGCCCGGCCGCCGAGAAGGGGGGAGATGAGAAGGGGAGATAAAGCGCGCGCCCGCGCCCGCGCTCGTAAAATCGAACGTCGCCCCCCCCCGCCCGCTGTCGGCCGCCGAGAAGGGGAGATAACGCGTGCGCCCCCGCTCGTAAAATCGAAGGTCGCTCGAGGGACCCCCCCTCGCGTCTTTTCACGCTCACGAACGACGGGCGGGCCCGGTTATATATATACATATACATATACGGCAAATGACGCCGACGCCGACGGCGAAAACCAGCCGCGAGTGTCCATATAATTGCTATTGCAATAATAAGCTTTTGTGCATCGTTTACAGTTCCTTCCTTCACACTTATTGTGCGAAAAATCAAATTATCAAGATTCCGGCTGTAAGCGCGCTATGCTCTGTTGCATCGGATATCATGCTGCGCTACAGTTGCTTGATCTGCTTGCGCTATAGTCGCAAGGACGCACGACGTCTGACTTGCGAATTGTGAAGGCGTCGGCAGTCGTAGTTCTCAGACCTACCCACTGGAGCCAAATTCGGTGCGGACCTCTGCAGAATGAACATGGCTTTCCAACTCATCGCTTCATTTGTCTTGTTCTCGAACATCGTCCACACTTCGATATAATCCATAAAAGTACTCTTCGAGCGCTTCCACTTGCAGGTTTCAGCTGTGTATGTTATACACGGTATTGCAATATGCTCTGTCGTTTTTATACATGTGATAATGGTGCATGGCTTGATAACAATTTTGTATCATTTGAAGGTGGCGATTAGACTACGCGGGCAAGACTGGCAGGAGGTGGACGAAGAGATTTCGATCTGTTTTCACGGTTGGTTCCAGTTTGTCGATAAAGATGCGAAGAAGCTTCTCAAGCTTATTCATGTTATGCGTATGGTTCGATGTAACGGGATATCACCCAATACGGAATTCGTAACTGTCTTTTTTTCAAGCCAGATATATCGTCAAGTGAATATACTTTGCCACACACCTTGTTTAATGTACCTGTGCGATTCCTGCACATTCCAACGTGGCTGCGGCTGTATCATGTAGCTGTCGCACCAGACAGCGGAACACGACGAAAGCTCAGACGTTACCAATGAGGCATACAAAGCAGGCTGTGCATGTCCAAGTCGCGTCACACGACCACTGAAAGCCATGACGGAGCCTCGAAAAAAGAACGTGCCTTAATTATTCTTTGTAACGACGCTCCGCGCAGACCTTTTGTTTTAGTGGACTGAAGGACAATTCAAGAACGCTGCTCTCCTTCGGAGTCCTGTGTTCACTCTTCCGATGATAAGTTATAGATAAAAATACATTATTTAAATTAGTACATTACAATTTTTACTGTGCTTAAAAATGACATTCCGGATGCAAAATAATAGCCGATGCACTAAAGCAATGAATAGTGAGATGTTAACTATATAAGCGCCTAGTTTATCAAGTAGCCCCATTTACAAGCAGCAAAGAGAAGTTCAGTACTTGTCGCTCATAAAATTCTTGAAATACTTTGCCCCCACGTAAAAAGAACAAAAAAGTTTTGTTTTCGAGACATAATATATGTAACAGATATACATGCACAACGTATGTGGAACAGTCTTAAGAACTGAGCAAAGTTCAAGCCCGGCCCGACCCGAGCCCGCCACCTCAAACCCGGGCCCGGCCCTAAGCCCGGAGCTTCAGGCCCGAACCCGGCCCGGGCCCGCCGTGAACACTACTTTACCCGGCCCGGCCCGGGTTTTCGGGTAAGCCCGAGCCCGTGCAGTGCTCTACTCACGTCCACCCACACTCATGAGTACTGACCCACGTTCATACTCACTCCTACTCACCCTCATGAGTTCTTACTTACGCACACACTCACGTCCACTAGCACTTATGAGTGCACGCTTACTCACGTTCACACTCACACCCACTCACTCTCATCAGTGCTCACTCACGTTCATATACTCACGCCTACTCACCCTCGTGAGTGCTCACTCACGTTCACACTCGAGTTCACTCTCTCTCATGAGTGCTCACTCACGTTTCTCACTCACGACAACTCACACTCATGAGTTCTTACTTACGCACACACTCACGTTCACTCGCACTTATGAGTGCACGCTTACTCACGTTCACACTCACACCCACTCACTCTCATCAGTGCTCACTCACGTTCATATACTCACGCCTACTCACCCTCATGAGTGATCACTCACGTTCACACTCTAGTTCACTCTCTCTCATGAGTGCTCACTCACGTTTCTCACTCACGACAACTCACACTCATGAGTTCTCACTCACATTTACACTCACGTCCACTCACACTCATGAGTGCTCACTCACGTTCACACTCACGACCACTCACACTCATGAGCGCTCACTCACGTTCACACTCACGTCCGTTCACACTCATGAGTTCTCACTCACGTTCACACTCACGTCTACTCACACTCATGAGTGCGCACTCACGTTCACACTCACGACCACTCACACTCATGAGTTCTCACTCACGTTCACACTCACGTCCACTCACACTCATGAGTACTCACTCATACTCAACTCACCACGTTCAAATGAGTGTGAGTGAGTGTGAGTTGAGCGCACTCATGAGTGAGTGTGCCGAGCTATGATTATAGGTCTTCATTAGTTAAGCCCACTCGCCTATGTAACGCCTTCTTGGCTTTGAAGGTGCGAAAAAAAAAAGAACATATACTGAACACAGTTGTACGTAGCCTATAGGCACAATGAGTATTTGCCCATAAAATTTGACCATAAAAGACTACAAGGTATCCTGTCGTCATCTCCTCACCCGTGCGTTATAATCGGCGACTTCAATGCTCATCATACCCTCTGGGGAAGCTCGAAGACCAATGCCAAAGGCAGAAAGTTAGTGTCCTTCGCCTCCGACAATGAACTTTTCTTGCTAAATGACGGCAGTCCAACGTTTCTGCGTGGTTCAAAGTATAGCAGCTGTCTTGACTTGGCCTTTGTCTCACGAGGCCCCGTCAGGCGTGCTGAGTGGTTCCCGGACATAGAAACACATGGGAGTGACCACATTCCCACATATGTGAAAATTGAAGGAATTGTCCCCTTCTAAGGTACGCGACAGCGTTCAAAGAGTGGACTGGACGAAATTTCAGTCTCGCATAGAAGAGCAATGTCAAGCAAATAGACCCCTTGACTTAGAGGAGATAATCAAGAGCACGATACACGATGCTACATGTACTCTCGCATGCTCTTCCAAAGTAACGGAATTTGACATCGAGTTAGAACGACTTCGAGCAATCCGACGGCGTGCTGAACGAAGATACCGACGCACGGAAGCAATGGAAGACTTACGAATCGCTCGACGTCTACAGAAGAAGATTCAGCGCCGGATAGATAAACTCGAATCACAACGTTGGACTGCTTTCTGTGAGTCGCTTGACCCTCGTAAACCTCTATCGCAATTGTGGAGGACGGTACGAGGACTGCGCACAAAACCCACTCAGCGGTACCCATTCAAGGCTCTCGCCCTTTCACAACAGAGACCAGATATTGACGTGGCAGAAGACTTTTGTGCCAGATTATCTGGGCAACTCACAGTACCAAACAGCATCTTACCCTCGAGCAGCTGTCCACAACCACTGGATTGCCGCATGGATTTGCCTTTTTCCATCCATGAACTCAAAGCAGCACTAGCTTTGTGTGGACGCGCATCGGCACCAGGGCCCGACAGAATTTCCTATAGAGCCCTGTGTCACCTGGGTGAACGCGCGAGGATCTTTCTCCTGGAGTTGTACAACAAATCTTGGCAAGATGGCACGCTCCCGACAAGCTGGAAGACTAGTCGCCTGGTTCCACTACTGAAGCCAGGCAAGTCACCGTTGGAGCTCTCATCCTACCGCCCGATCGTATTGGCCAGTTGTGTAGGCAAAGTTATGGAGAGGATGATCCTGGGACGCCTGGAGTGGTACTTGGAGTGCAACAACACCTACCCAGATGCCATGGCAGGATTTCGACGTGGTCGATCATCGATTGATGACGTCGTCGACCTGGTCACCTACATACAACACGAGAAAAGCCCTAAGCGTCTCTGCGCGTCTTTGTTTCTAGACGTCAAAGGGGCGTACGACAACGTTACGCATGAAGCAATCCTCACCGCTCTCGAAGAGGTAGGAGTAGGTGGTCGGATGTATCGGTGGATACGGAGTTATCTGTCAATGCGATCCTTCTTTGTGAGCACCGAAGATAGTCAAACCTCTCCACATTACAGCTACCGTGGCGTCCCCCCAGGGTGGCGTACTGAGCCCTGTGTTCTTCAATCTTACGCTAATTGCCCTCATTGAGCATCTGCCAAGCACAGTTAGGCTCTCAATGTACGCGGATGACATCTGTGTTTGGACGTCCGCCGTAACACGCCTGCAGTTGCGAGCGAGAATTCAAAAAGCTGCCGCTCAAACTGCACGTTACCTCCGTAATCGAGGCTTGGAAATTTCGTCCGAGAAATGCGCCGTCGTGGCTTTTACGCGCAAACCTATGAATAATTACGACGTAATCATCAATGGTCAAACCGTACCGTACGTTCGATCGCACAAGTTTTTGGGCGTCATAATTGACAGGGATCTATCGTGGAGCCCCCCACGTCTCGTACATCAAAAAACGCCTGATTGGCATCTGTCATCTACTGAAGTTCTTCGCAGGGAAGACTTGGGGAATGTCACCCAGTGATATGCTACAGCTGTACAGGGTACTTTTTCTCGGCTTCCTGCGGTACAGCTTGCCTACATTGACCAACGCAAGCAGAACAAGCTTACGAACGTTACAAAGTGTTCAGGCCCAGGCACTGCGGATTTGCCTAGGCTTGCCTCGTAGTGCATCGACGGTGGCTTCTATAGCAATCGCCGGTGACCACCTCATCACGACACACATTGAAGTTGAAGCACTCAGGACACACATCAGGCATCTCGCTCGGACACCCCGCCACCACCTAGCATCTTTACCAGCAGACAGACCACGAGCGTCTTTTTGCCAAACGGTGACCACGTATCGCGAGTATTTACCAACATCCTTCACGCCCGCCGCGAGACCTTCGACTCCTCCGTGGTGCTTGACTCAGCCTAACATCAGGCTAACAATACCTGGCATCCGGAAAAAAGCAGATATGTCATCACCTGCTGTTAAGCAGCTCGCTCTGCTCCTGTTATACGAGATGTACCAAGGCTGTATACACGTATACACCGACGGCTCCGTTTTGCAGAACAGCTCAACGGCATCTGTGGTGATACCAATAAAAGCCACAACAATCAAAGTCAAGACCTCCCACCTTACGACATCGACGGCAGCGGAGCTCACGGCGCTTCGTGCCGCATTACAATTCATTAGGGAAGAACGGGCACAAAAATGGACTATTTTCAGTGATTCCAAGGCGGCACTGCAATCCCTTCTGGCACCTTTACGCCGCGGCCCGCACGAACAACTGGTGTTCGAAATTGCAGAAGAGACACACCATCTAACTGAGAAAGGACATGACCTTGCCTTTCGATGGCTTCCAAGTCATTGTGGTATTATCGGCAATGAACGGGCCGATCAAGCTGCCCGTTCTGCCCATGCTGAAAACAATCGGATATCAATTCCACTCTCCAGAACTGACGCTGCACGGAAGCTCCGCATGCTTGCTCGCCGACGCACCACATCACAGTGGAACGAGCCACACTTCAAGCACGCACGATTATATACACTAGACCCAACGATGAGTCTTCAAGTTCCTCCAGGACTTCGCCGAGGTGACGCTACCATACTGTGCAGGTTATGGTTGGGTGTCGCATTTACCAATGCGTACGCGTTCCGCATAGGAATGGCCGACACCGCAGCCTGTGACCATTGCGGCAGTGACGAAACTATACAGCATATTCTGTGCGAATGCCCGCAATACCGTTTGCAGAGACAGTCGTTGTGCAAGGCACTCGATCAACTGGATGACCAGACTCTTTCGGAAGTCAGAATCCTGCGCCACAGACAGGACTCAACGTCGCATAAGAAGGCTGTGAAGGCGCTTCTGCGATTTCTGCGTTCAACCGGTCTCTCCAAACGACTCTAATCAGAACCTCCTACATGTGTGTGCATATGTGGGCATCCTTTTTTTTTTAATTTCTTCTCTCTCTCTATCCTCTTTCCGACCCCCCCTTTCCCCGCCCCTGTACAGGGTAGCAAACCGGTTCTTCTACCAGGTTAACCTCCCTGTCTTTCCCTTTATCTATTTCTCTCTCTCTCTCTCTCTCTCTCTCTCTGCAAAAACTGAAATTTTCGAAGAAAGACGTGTGCGACCTGTGTCTACGACAGGAAAGCAAACAAATGTTATAGTTTAGGATGGCACAAAGGCGTCAATGGTTCAACATAGCCATGCTATTGTCCGTTTTCCCGCACGGTTTTCAGAACACGGTCTCTTCTTTTATTGTCCAGCATTGGTTAGTTACGTGTCCGCCGTCGAGTAAACACGCTTCTGGGTCTCTTTCTTTCCGGCATGGCTGATAAGGGCAGCCCAGGAGTCAATAGCCAGACCGCTAAAAGGCAAGAAGGGTCTTTTAGCCTCGTGTTGGCCGGGTCTAATCCCGCAGGGTCAATTTATCCTCTGTCTGTGAACACCTTAAGGGACCCCTTACCAGGTTTGAGCATTTCGAGCTGGCAAGTGTAATGCATGCACTAGGCGCTAAAGATCACGTCCGCCAAGATTTGAAATGCTACGCGCCCCGGAAAGAGGTGAAATGTCAGACTAAACGCCGCTTGCCATTGATCTCACGGGCGCGCGCTCCGATATGGAGGAGGGGACGTACAACAAGGAATGGTCTTGCGCACGTCAGAGTTGTACGTGACACTGCGAGAATTATTCGAGGCGACATGTGTCATTTGTGCAATCTGTTGCTTGAATAGAAGAATGAAAGTTGTAGAAATATTAAGACATACAAACGGAATCTGTATGCGTTTTTATTTATTTTTTTTACTTCGAATTGAGCGTGATGAGAGACTAAGCTGCCTCCATTTCGTTTGCGTCCGTGTTCTCGCCGTTGCCGCGTCGTGCTGGCGCCAGCCCTGACAACGCTTGGCGTGTTTTGATGCATCATCCCTTATAGCAGTTACAGCGGTGCGGCGCGCTGTGTCGTGGTAAGGATGCATTATCCATGCCAGCCTCTCCAAGCTCACAGAGGGATCCATCCCACAGAAACAGGCAGTACACTAGAGAGATCGCCGAAACGATACAACACCGCTTGTGTGCACGACCTGGCTTGGGCATGTCATGCGCACACAGTGTAACCTTGGGTGCGCATGACGTGTTGATGCGTCTACGTCGTGTGATCTCCCGGCTGAATTGCTGCGATACCGAAGAGGGCAGGAAAGAAATTTGGCTTGCGAGTGGCAAAGGTTTCAAGCTCACCTACCAGCATCATGCTTTCGCGGTTCGTAATGAACCGATTAAAAAGTTCTTGCGGTACAAAGCTCTTCATTGGGCACGCAACAACTTCCAGTGTCTAACTAAAATTTCTTGTGTGACCTGGTGAAGCGCCCTTTAAGAAGTAAACTACAAAGAAATAAAAAAGCCAAGTGCACATCTGACTTTTTTACCTGCACTTTACATTCCCCTGACGGCATTCCATGCATGGTTTCGCATTCGTTCCCCTTCTTCCTGCTGCTGCGCAGAGGCACCTCCTGTTTTCTGCCCCCCCGCCACACCCAGCTCTTCAAGGAGGTGCTTCAATTCCTTGGGAACACTTGACTGGAAAACCGGCTGTAAAAGCCGCCCGCCACGTCCTCGGCCACTGACTCCACTCTCCTCTTTTCTCCTCTCCTCTTGCCACCTTTTTTTTTCTCTCCTGATTGCACTGTATACGCTGGAACGTGCTCCGATTCAGGGTTGCAGAAATCGCGCCTTTTCCTCTCCTCCTCCACCCCTGCTCCAACCGCTCTCGCCATGTCAGTGCGGTGGGGTAAAAGTGGCCGGCATGTCCCATTTCACTGCTGCTAGCTGTTCCTCACCGGAAGTTTGTTGAACTAGGGAACTAGGTTGTGGCACCCCATAGAGTTCCGAAACGTCAATTTTGCCCGGTAACATGAATTACGGTTTCAAACTGTACTCGAAAGCAAAATTTGAGTTTAAATAGTGCTCATATGGGCGCCGTTTTTGAAAATAGGCATTTATAGGCACTTATAGACATTTAGGCACAAACCCCAAAAATAGGCATTTATAGGCACTATAAAAACATTATAAAAAACCCTCCTTAACCCCTAATTCGTGCTTATATATCAAAGTGGCACGATAGGAACGCAAGGAACAAAATAGGCATTTGCCTAAAATCCGGTCTCTAGTAATAACATCCCCTATAGTTTCCTTGGCATTATCGTCTGTTAGTTCTCATTGATATTAGGGGCTTTTAGCTTGTACGTATACTTTTAACGTTACCGTGTTACCGGAATACCGGATTGCGTTTACCGTGTTACCGGAACCCATGTTTTAGAAAAGTTTTAGCTCCCCATACGTAAACGTTTACGTACTTACGTAAACGTATACCTTTACGTTTGCGCAAACCACCAAATTGCGATGATAACTGCATTTAAATTATATTTAATTTAGATAAGATTGAATCACTACTGCGGCAAAATCATCAAAACTGTTTTTTTAGCGTGTAAGGTATCCCAATGCACGCGAAGGAGTATAAAACGTATAAAATACCAGGTTACCGGACGATGGTGTCGACATCTTGTGACGATTTCTGCAACCACAGTCATGGACACGTTCGTTTTCGCCGAGTGTTTTTGAGGAAAGAAATGATTAAAAAGGCAACTCATTCGTAGTTATGACACTGCAAGGCATTCACATCAGAAGCAGAATGCACGATGTTACTGCAATACCAATTCTGTGCTTGCCTGGTTCATATTAGCCCCGCTAGATGGCGCCACCCATCCAGCATGTCGGGCATGTCAAGGTTTTTAGGCCTCTCACGTTTACGTGTTTACGTTCACTGCTTCGGCTTGCTAGGTCACTAGCTTCGGCAATCCTGCTGAAACAATTAAGGTGATCGCTCGCACTTCGGCTTATTTTAACTCGGCATCGGTGGCTGGAGTCTCCTCAAAGCGGATATCGCGAGTAGCCACGAACGAAGGTGGATTTGCGAGATAGGGCCGGAAACGTAAAGCCTATCCGGTGAGTAGTTTACGTTCCGTAAAAGTTTACGTTCCGCAAAGAAACGCGCATGCGCAGATTCCTTCCGGTATCCGGTAACACGGTAACGTAAAGATGTATACGTACAAGCTAAAAGCCCCTATTGTGTCTAACAAAGAAAAACTAGCCCTTAAAATTTCCACATCTTTGCAACAACATAAAGTGATAAAGAAAGAAGGAAAACTGCAAGAGGGTTTGCAGGCAATAGATATAAAGGCATCGCTCAATTTTTTTTTCACATTTCGCCGTTGCGCCGCGCTACATGGGCGGTGCGAGGCTGTTTGCCACGCACTCGCCCGTTCCCTTTAAAAAAGAAACAAAAACAACAACCAACGGCTGTACAAACTAGCACACGCGTTTAGTCACTCGCAGATCAGATGAAGTCTGACGACAACGCTCCCATGTAATGTTGTGCTCCGAGTGCTCTTAGATTTTGCTGGGCACAATTTCGCCAAATAAAGAGCTGCTTTTTGAACTTGCGCTTTGAGTTGCCGTGTTCTCCTCAGTGACAATTGCGCGGAGTGAATAGGGGAGCTGCACAATGGGTGCAGAAAAAAAAAGAGGTAGACTTTTAGCATATATGAATGTGTCCACTCAGTGTGTAGGTATTTCAGTGACTCAAAATAGACCATTACGGGAAGTATTTTATATCAAAGGAGCTTGCAACGTAATACAGAGAGAGAGAGAAATAACTTTATTGGGTCCAGCGGTTTGGCGAACAGGTCCCTGCCTAAACGGCGGCCAGTAGCCCTTGGGTCCTGGCGGCGTTTTCGGCCAGCTGGACGGCCCAGAGTTGCTCTTCCGGATCCAAGCTTAGTAATAAGGCCTCCCACTGCTCATCATTATCTATATTGCGACCCTGTAGGGACGCCTGAGGGCAAGCCCACAGGATGTGGCTCAGATTCGCCCGTTCCCTGCATAGCTGGATTTGTCATCGTATTGATCGGGGTAATAACGACTGTAGGCCACCGAATTCGGGTAAGTGTTGGTTTGGAGAAGGCGTCAGGCCACCGTCTGTGTTCTTATTGAGTCTCGGGTGGGCAGGGGTATACCGAGCCCTCGCCAATCTATAATACTTTGTGATTTCATTGTAACTGACCATGCGTTCCTCTCTCATCTCTGGTGTGAGTTCTCGAGCCAGTGTGTGAGCCGCCTCGTTTCCGGGGAGAGAGGCATGCGCAGGTGTCCATACTATTTCTATGTGCCTATTGATTTTGAGTGGTTAAAATTCTAAACGCCTCCGACGAGATTCGCCCTCTTAGAAAATTTCGCACCGCTGTCTTTGAGTCACTAATTATGTGTCTGGCCGATGTTGAAGCTATTGCTAATGCGATCGCTGATTCCTCTGCAGTTTCTGCGTTATGCGTTCGGAGTGAGCCGCTGGCTTCTATCTGGACCCTCTCCATTTACGACAGCTACAGCCATTCTTCGTTCATGAGCAGAAACCTTTTGGGGTATTCGCAAGTTCGCGTGCAGAGGGGAGGATTTCGTGGTGTTGATAAAGGAGATGTATACTGTGGACAACCGAGTACAAAATTGTACAGAATGCCAAAAATGTAAGATAATTAGGCGAGATAAACGGAGAACTGAAGAATGCCATCTGTATTCAGCGCTGCTCACGATTTATGCTAGGGGCGTAGAAACGAGCCCTTAAGAAAATGAAGGTTAGATTTGTATATGTAACGAGCAAATGGTTCCTAGCATGAAATACCTGTTTGACATTGTTATCCAATGGCGGAGAATGCGGCGAATTTACTGCGACTGGAACGTGTGTCGCCGTAAGAGTGCTGTATGTAAGCCTGTATTCTATCACGTATAAATCGTAAATTATAACTGCGACCCAAGAAATCAATACTGACGTAATACAACCACGCAGTATGAACACCTGGGTTTATAGAACTAAACGAAGGAAATATATATTTGAAGATAACGAAGATAACATAAAGATCAAGAGAAACCAGAGTTAAGTCAGAACAACTGGATATATTCCGAAAGTTTGACGAAATCTACGCGTGCGCGTGCGTTGCACGTACCGAATGAGGTTAAAGCATAACACTGTTTAGAAAGTTAAAAATCCCCGGCTAAATGGCAGGATAGTTATATGTGGATTGGACAGTCTAAACACGCTGCAGTTCCTGAGCGAAATTTTCCAGAAATCCGGATGGACTGTAGCATGCTCCAATAGCCAGAGTCATAGGCGTGCGCACGAGGGGGGCAGAGGGGGCGGCCGCCCCCCTAGTCACCTGAGAGAGGGGGGGCGCAAATTCTGCCCCATACATTGACTTAATAGGAAGGGGGGGCGGCGCTGCGATGAACCTTCGCCCCACCCTGCCCCCCCCTGAAGGGGGAACCCTGCGCACGCCTATGGCCAGAGTTACAACTGGCAAATAACATGCAACCAAAACACTTTCGAGAGCACTATCAACAGGTATAACTTTGACCTTGAGATGTTTTCTTATGGCTATCACGACACCGCATCCTTTTTTTTTAGCCATGCGATCTTTGCTGAAAATAGAAAAAAAATTAATATTAACTCGAAACTGTTACCTTCGGGAGTTCACCATGTTTCCGTTCCGATTATGACGTCTGCACTACAGACGTGGATGAAGGAAGCAAGGGGATCTTGTTTGCTAAGAATACTTGGAAAGTTGGCGGAAATTATGGAAAACTTAGGAGCCCCAATTTCTTTCTGCGCGTGGCGAGTGCGTCTGACATTTTCATTTCATTGGGTGCATTCCACAGCCTTGTCCGTGGGATGCTGGTACCGATATAGCTTGCTGCCTTATTTTTAGCTTGTCACCAGGGTTGCCGTTGGTGGCTACTTTGCGCCAAATTGGCTACTTTTGGACCCCGTTGGCGACAAAAATTTCCAGTTGGCGCCATGGTTCTTTTTTAAACTTGTGGTTTTACTTATTCAAAATGGTTTTATTTATTCATCAATAGTAAAGACTATGTTGATAATACCGCTTCTGTTCTATTTGGCTAAAAATTTGGCGATAATATCAAATGACATGGCTACTTTGGCCACTTTTGGCGCGAGTTCTGGCGCTTTTTCATGTCCACCCAACGGCAACCCTGCTTGTCACCGCCGCGGTGGTGTATAGCAGTTACAGTGCTCGGCTGCTGACTCGAACGTCGCGGGTTCGATCCTGGCCACGAATGTCGCATTTCGATAGAAGCGAAATGCTAGAGGCCCGTGTGCTCTGCGATGACAGTGCACAGTAAAAACACCAGATGGCCAAAATTTTCCGTGCCATTTACTGTGGCTGGCGTCATAATCATATCGTGGTTTTGGCATGTAAAACCCCAGATAATAATAATAATAATAATAATAATAATAATAATAATAATAATAATAATAATATTATTATTATTATTATTATTATTATTATTATTATTATTATTATTATTATTATTATTAGCTTGTCAAAACATAACATGAACCTTTCATCGGGTTGACCATTCGCCCGACCAAGGTCGCCAAGCTCCTTGTGGGCGGATTGGGATGGAGGTGAAAAGTTTTGCTTTATCCAAACCTTTAACGCTTTAAAATTTTGTAGCTTGAGGAATTGTTTAGAATATTGACTTTAGTCTTGTAGTTCACAAACTTCACTGTTACCGAGCGATGCTTCCCTTGCTTGCGAGACCCAATGTGATGTGCACGTTCGACATCAGTTGTGTCGAGGCCAAGGTGGTCTTTGCTAAACTTTGCAGTAACTTGCGAAGCCCCGTAGTTCTTCCTCTGCCCCAGGCATGCCTTTGAACATAATTTTTTTTATTGCGTACGCTTGCTCATATCATTAACGAATTCAACTGTGTTAAAATATTGTTTATCAGAGAAGAATGAACGATCGCCATTGATCTCATCGACATGTTTTGGGTTCGGATAGTGGTGTGACAAATTGTGCAGCGAAGCTTTCGTACGTCAGTCATGTGTAACAAAATGTTCATCTTACTGCCGATTTTATTTTGAAAATTTTCACGTGCAGATTTCTAATTCTTTAGGGCTTTGAGAAGCTTATCCATCTTGTCAGCGCTGGGTTTTACTACGACGTCCCCGCTGCAGATTACGAAAAATAAGCCACGTAAAAGTATAAGAGCGATCAGCTGCCCTTTCGGGCGCCACATAGAAATGAAAGCAGCTGCATTTAAGAGAACACTTTCGCAACAACTACGTGGAAGTTGGTGACTATGACTACATTTACGCGTTCTATATGTGAAAATGTCAACATCCATTCTGTACACTCATGCTGTGAAGTTGACAGTATTACTCACACTCATGCTGTAAGATTCACTGTATCATGTCAACTCATACTGTGGAGTTGACTATATTACTCGCACTCATGCTGTAAGGTTGACTGCATTACTCACACCAATGCTGCGAGATTGAAAGGGTTAAAGGGACAATAAAGGGCAAAATGATTTTCCGCGTATTAGTTACCCTAAGTACAATTTCACAATCCCGAAAACACCACTCTTACCCCGACAAGACGCTTGGTAGGCGAGAAAACGCTCGAAAAGAAAATGCGGGTGGAGACGCCACCTAGAGATTCCCGCACCGAACCCCATGACGTCATAGATTTTGAAGGCGTCTACTGAGTCCTACGTTGCTTCTAATCGACAAAAATGAGGTGCATTGTCATCTGTGGATGCCATAGACATGGCATACGAAGTTTCAGAAAATTTCATCGAGCCAATGTCGCGAAAATACGAAAAATACATTTAGAATTTCTGACGTCACGCACGCAGATTTATCGGCGCCAAATTTAAAAATAAAACTTCAACCTTGATTTTCTCCGCTAATAATGAACTTATGATAGCGAAACATATGGCATTAGAGTTCTCAGAGTGCAGTTTGTCAATCTAAACCAAGTCATTGTTTCACTTTAGTGTCCCTTTAAATTTATTGCTGTCTGGCTCCATCAGGACCTTTCCTTGAACACACATTTATCACAATTCCCATATGGAAAGAGATAAAATGTTGGCTTTCTTTACAAAATTGCTCATTTGGCACCCTTGTGGTTGCGGCTGTAAATCTACTATGCGCTTGTGTAACCCCCGGCCGTGGCGGCAGCATTTCGATGGAGGCGAAACTCTAGAGGACCCGTGTACTTACATTCAGGATGCAGGTCAAGGAACACTAGATGGTCAAATTTTCCGGAGCCCTCCACTACCCGGGCCCCTCGTATCATATCGTGGTTTTGGGATCTAAAACCTCAACATTTCTTATTATTATGCGCTTATGCATTTATTTTTGTTCTAGGTATGTGTCATCAGTACTACTACTAATTATCATACGCTATTAATACTCTAGCAGAGAGCTTTGCAGTGCATTCATGGTTACCACGGCAGACCAAATGACTTTCCTACGATGCCGTTGTTTCGCAGTTATGATTTACTTGAAGGCGAATCAGATCCACATACCTTTTGAGCTGCAGCATATAAAAATTATCAAATTACACATTCAAAAGCAATCCTATGGGGAATGATACATACTGTTTTTGAAAACGAAATCCACCAGGTTCCCTAGAATCCGAACTATGGCCTAGAATCCGAACCTATATGCGCTAAAGTCTCACCATGAATCTATTCCGCCTCGCCCAGTACACCACTCTACTTCCAAAATATGGTTAAACAGGAAATCAAATTTTCAATGCAGTTACTGTTCTTAATAAAATCCCATGAAATGTTGATTTCGATGTTTCATTGAAATATTTTAAAAAGAAACAGGAATATTTAATTCATTCTTGGTCTGTGTTTTGTATAACCTTGTTTTTAGTATTGAAAAACTTAGAATCTGCTTTATGTAGTGCAGATGTAGCTGAATACTTTAGTTATATTGTTACATTTTCTTATATGTTTTCTGATGTTCTGTATGCCAAAGTGTACAAGGGAATCGAGGCTTTCGTCAGGCTTTTCATCCTTTTGACCCGGCTTCCTCCTTTGTAAGAAAATGAACGTCATTTCACTACACATATGATCATAGGCATTTAAGTGGGGGGGATGAATCGCAAATATAGGTGTTCAGATACACACTCAATGAATTCCTCCAGAATGTTTGGGTCTGGTCTTTTATAGACATATTTCGAGTTTGGTGCGAAAATACGACGCCGCTCTGACAATATAAAAGGTAATATTTTTTTATTTCTGGAACGAACATTTTTGATAAACACTTTATGGGTGCAAATGTCAAAACTTTTGTGGTTGGACGTGGCGTGGGTGTTATTTCGAAGCAAAATAATAATTATTGGTTCGACGATTGCCTAGTAAAGAAACTTGTTTTCTGAGGACTTGAATTTTTAAGTATTATTCTTGTCAACAGGCTCCTACTTTTTTTTAACACCCCCCAAACAAGCTCGCCAATTCGTACAGTAGACCGCGGCGACCACGTTTCCCGAATATTACAGCGCTGCGCGCCACGCACACCCTCCATTTCGAAAAACAATTCCCGCGCTGCTTTCCTACACCTGACCCATCCTCCTTGTACGCGCAGTGACGTCAAGTCGGCGATCGCCGACCTGACGTGGCTAGGGTGGCTAACGTGGCACTGACCTCGTCGATTGGTCTTTTGCCCTACCAAACAGCGCCTTGGCCAGCGCCTTGGCCCTACGGTGATGCAGTTTCGGCCACGCCCGCGCGTGGCCGAAACTTTCCTGTGCTGCCCTCTGCCGTTTTGTAGAGCCCGAGACTACCGGGAGAAGCGTTATTGCCAGAACGAAAACCTCCGAGATAAAGAGGCGTCTCGCTACTTTACCGCTAGGGAAAGGGTCGTCTCTTCGCATCGCGCTTCCTCCCTGCGCCGCTGACACGTGCTCATGTGGGGGGAAGCCCTGCTCGGTCGTTGGCTGCGCGCCGATGACGTATCACTGACGTCGTGTCACGTTGCCGAAGTGGGCGGAGTCACGACGACGGGCTACGCCTCCCCATTTCTACAGCGGAGAAGGGTGGAGAGGCCGCGCGAAAATTTGAAACCAGCTGAAACGGATGTTATAACCCCTGTAACTTTCTTATTATTGCACGTATTCGCAAAATTCTTGCGGCAACAGGTTCACATAGCAAAAGTGCACATATTTCTCTCTATAACAATTTTTGGACCTCGGGGTTGTTGACGGGCCCTTTGAACAATTCCTGTGGTAAACATTGTATTTGGTTCAGCAGGGGCCCACGATATTCTAGAAAACCTAGCGATAATTGCCGTTTGAAACGTTCAATAGTTGAGGAGAAATAATTCCTTTTCCGAAAACAAGGGGCATTTTTCTGTTAAACTGAGGAAACTTGGCGGGGCAATCGCCTGCAAATCTTGCTAGGATAGATCTGCTGCAACCTACAAAATCCTCCTCCTCAATTAAATTTTGTGTTTCCGACAATGTCCCATCTAAAGAAGTGAGTGCAATGACATATAATCATTTTCGCCATACACGACATGCTGTCCAATATAGAATGCCCTTTATGAATACAGGCTATCATGTATTGTTAAAATGAAGTTTTAAAAAAGTGGTAATGCGGGTTAGTTTGCTGGATCTGGCTGGCGATCATGTTTTGTGCGCAAATGATAAACTCACATACACAAGAATACACACGTGTAGAAAGGTCGAGTGGTAGGCATCAACTGATTTTACTCCAAAGGAGCACACGAACGTGTGCAACGATTGCGCACGCGCAGACTGTACTCACGTTCTTTCACGTGTAAAGTGGCGATATGTGAAGTGCACAAAAATATTATCTTGCTTGTATATTGTTTCCGCTTGCACAGTTGCTGAACATGTCTGTGTGTTTCTTCGGAGTAAAATCAGTTGTGTGGAACTGGACATCTGTTCGTCCCTGTTGTGTATGTGTGCTTGTAATTTACGCTGAGTAAATGATTGCCACTCATGAATACATGTATACATTGTGGTACAGTTACACAGAGAAGTGTAGCCGAGAGGTGGTCAGCCAGTGTCGGTTCTCAGCGATTTCTATACGGTACCTATGAGGACGTCTTTTCATTTTAAGACAGTTGTTTTATGTCATGCATACTGAGATATCCTCGCAAAGAAATGGCTGTAATCACACCTTGTCACTTAGGCCGATTCATCCGATGCCATACATGTCATGCATGTCATGTGACTAAGTCGCTCAAGGCTGGATCACAAAGGAGCTGGTGGGCACCTAGCTGCTACTGGCTTGAATAGGCTTTTCCAAAGTTTCCGCTAAGTGCTGCTACGTCAATTTATACGTGCATCCACACACGCGTGCACGAAGTGTTCACGTGATCTCTCTCGTAGACCAAGCTTTGGCCACTACCTTATCGAACGGTATCGATTGGGGATCGATTAGCCATCACGTAGCAGCGCCGAATCAGCACGATTCCTGCAGCTCAATTAGGCTAATTAGCCAGATTTAACCAATGAACTGACTAGCTAAGGTAATTTATTAAAGCTAATTAGCCTGACTTGATTGGCAGATCATTTCATTAGCACTAACTAGATGTAGTCTTAGCACTAATTAGTATTAATGAGGCTTGGCTGTAAAATTTGCTGATCTCGACATTAGCTACACTAAGAATTCAAGCACGGTTTAATTGGGGCTAACTAGTTTTTGACTTGAGATTATTTATGCGTCAAATTAGGTTTTCCCACACTCAACAAGGCTTAATTAGGCTTGCCTAGGCTCATCTGAACTTAGCTTGACGAGGCTAAGGCAAGCTGGGCATGATGATGAGTTTTTTTCTTTCTACGCCACACAGGCAAACCTCGAGCATAGCAGCTCTACAGTAAAAGGCAGTTCAGGGGGAGATAAAAGGTTGGAGAAGAGTAATTATTGAACGCGGGGTTTCGCTGGAGGCCACATTTCGACAAGGGTACTTGTCTTCTTCAAGGCTCTAACTGCTGGCCTGCTTCAAGGCTGCAGAGCAGTTAGAGCCATGAACAATACAATTCCACTTGTCTAAACTTCGACTCCAGCCACACACTGTGTTCACGAACTTTTCTCCATGACTAGGAATGGTCGATTAAAATTTTTAATCGATTAACCGTTAATTGCTCATCAATTTAGCATTTGATCGGTTAATTGCTTTCAGTGTGATGTTTTAATTGATTAATGGGCATTTTTGATGGGTGATTTAAAAGGGAATATCTCATTGTTTGAGAGGCATTGTCTGTGTTTGATCTCGACCCAAGTCTTTCTATCAGGCGCGCTACAGATCACACGTGTGCGTTTGCGCCTGCGTGAAAATTCGCACTTTCGCCTACTGGGCACAGGGGGGCCCCGTCGTCTGCAAGCCTTGACAAATTTCGTTTGAAAAATAATTATCATAGCGCGGTGGGGACGAATATCACAGTGAGCATACAGAAAGCAACAACAATATTAATCACTACAAAAAAAAGGCCAGCTTTCGTGCAATCCGGCTAAAAACAGAGGAATTTAGAACTAGTTCTTCGTATACGAAGCACCAGTACATAGCCATTATAACAGCTATGTACTTTCGAATTGGTTTCTCTCTCTCCTCCTTTGCGTTGGAGTAGTGAAACGTGCGAGGCGGGATATCATTGCATTAGCAAAGCACTCGAATTTGCAACAACTTGTTTCGTTCACTGAACCATTATAAAAGAGTAAACTAAACAACGTGCACAATCGGATGACTCCCCCCCCCCCTTCACCATTATCACTGACTAGCTTCCCCAGCAATATTTAACCCCCGATGTCTCGAATAATGTCTAGAAGCCGGATTTTTAGGCACTAAAAACTGCGCTTTAGGCGCCGAAAATAGGCAGGCAAAACACGTTTTAGGCCTGCAATGTCGTAAATGTAGATTGCAATAGATTTTTACATACATGCAAGTCATTTCAAAAGAAATACGTGTGCGATCTGCATGTACTACAGAAAAGCAAAAAAAAGAAAAAAATGTTATAGTTAATGATGGCACCAAGGGGCCAACAGTGGAACAGGGTCGTGCAGTTGTGGCCGTTTATTTCCTGAAAGAGCCAGAACGAGAAAGCGAAACTGGGCTAAATTTCGTGGAAACGTAAAGCACGCGCATCTTTCACACTTAAAACATTTGTAATCAAAATGGGGAAATTCCTGATTGTAACATGTACACAAAGAAGCAGTTTCGAATAAAAATTATCCTAATTCTGCACCTTTGGGATCGATCTGTGCCAGATCCATTAAAACAGAGCTGCGTCAACAATCGTTACCAGTCCGCCGTGGTGGTGTAGCGGTTACGGTGCTCGGCTGCCGACAGAAAGTTGCGGGTTCGATCCCAGCCGCGGCGTTCGCATTTCAATGGAGGTGAAATCCTAGAGATCATTGTACTGTGCGATATCATTGCACGTTAAAGAACACCAGATGATCCAAATTTCCGGAGCCCTCCGCTACGGTATTCCTCATAATCATATCGTTTTTGGGTCGTAAAACCCCAGATATTATTTAACAATCGTGACAAAAAAAAAACAACTTGGTCCCATCCAATCTGTTTCATTTGTGACCTAGTTGCTTTGTCATCGTGCTGTCGCTCCACACTTGCTTTTTCTTCACCGAATTGGTACTTACTGAAGGACATGATATTGTATGGCAAAACTCAAATGGAAAGAGTAAGAGGCCGACTGTTGAACTCCTGCCTGTCAGTGTTTTTAACGCGATAGCGTTAAAGAGCTCGTTTCGCAGAAATTCCGGCGTCGGCGTCGTTGATTGTGAGCAAAAAATCATCTTGTCCATGACCGAAAAATCGAGAAAGATGCAAATAAATAATAAAAATTTCCGGGTCCGAGTGAGGATCGAACCCAGGCCGTCAGCGTGACAAGCAAGTGTTCTACCACACAGCCGCGCGTATGCTTTGGAATACATTGAAAATAACTTCCTCTGCTTGGAAATGCAGTTTAAATAACTGTTGCTTCACAAACACACGCGTCCTGTATTCATACGTCACAATACAACATGTAATATTGCAGTAATATTGCGTGGTACAAGCGTACATTGCCATCGGGCATCAAAACACTTGAATATCATAACGACTTCGTGGTTTAAAGCCGGCCACCCATTACAAGAGGCACACACGTTACTGAGCGTATTTACCTAAAACCACGTAGTGTGTGCATATCAAGTATGCATGAAGTGGGGAAGTACGCACTAGGGACAGAATTTCGCTATCGCGTTCAACTCTTAAAGGCGAAGCTTAAGGGTCTCCCAATTTTTTTTTCGAGGGTTCCGCTAATGTACCATATCCTTCTTTCGATCCCAGGCGGTATATTATGGAAGACAACAGAAATGAAGTTGTTATTAGGCACTGATCTATTGATTGAAGAAGTAATCCTAAACAGCGCTGCGTAAAACCAGCTAAGAAGCAGCAAATAAGCAAAACAAGAAATGAAGCGTTTTTGAAGGCCTTTAATGGATGCCAGGAACAAGGAAACACTGCCGACAGTCCAGAACAGCTCACCTGTTGCCGGGGAATAACCGCTCGCTCTTCAAGTCTGTTCATCGACGTTACGCCCCCCACAACAAAAAACAGTACCAACGAAAGCACAACATATTGTTACCTAAGTCGCAAAATATTGCTACTTCGTTCATTCGCTGCAATTTAAAATGCTTTTTCATAGTCATTTCAAGCACCAATAAAATGTTCTAATCTATGAGAGCCATATCGAAATTTTATTCCTGAATACCGATGATAGTTGGCTATATAGATGTTAGCCGCAATATAGGTTTGAATTATGGTGGTGACACCACCACCAGCAGCTAAAGGCAGTCCAGACAGCCCAAGAACTGGCGGAACGCCTCCACGTTCCCGCCCCGACTCGGGCGTCGCCTACGGTAGCAGCTGCTAGGGTGTCCCTCGTCGATCGCCCGGCGGCCTAAACTCCTCAGGACCTTTCATTAAAGTTCTTGACTGACTGACTGGAGCAAGCCCGACCATATTGTCAGTACCAAACAACTACCTCGTTTTTCTCAATTTCACTGAAAGTGTACCTGGCTCTTAAAAAAAACAAAACAAAAACGCCACAATTGTCCTTATGCTCGCATGGTTCCCCGAATATAGTCTATCCTTTTATTCTCTGACATGGGGAGTCAAGTGTCATCTGTCGAATGAGCACACTCCTGGGTTTCTTGTCGGTATGGTTGATAAGGGCAGCACACTATCAGGTAGCCAGACCGCTAAAAGACCAGAAGGGAGGGATGCCTGGTATTGGCCGGATCAAATCACGTATATGGTCACTTTCTCCCCTCTCAGCGAGCACCTTAAGAAGTGAGTTGCAAACAAAACAAAAGTCGCGTGCACGTCGCAATTTTCTTTTCTTTAATTGTCACTCCCCTTTCCCGGGACAGCTCTCCACGGTTTCGCATTCGCCAACCACCACTCGCGCCATGTCACGCGGAGGCGTATGGTGGCGGGCGCGTCTCATTTGGACTGTTGCTACCGCTTCTTTTCCGGAAGTTGGTTGAACAAAAAAACTAGGTTCAACCTCATAGATTTCCTAATAGTGAATATTGCCGGGTAAAATGAATAACGGTGTCAAACTGCACTCGAAAGCGAAATTTTAGTTCAAATATTGTTCATATAAGCGCCGGTTTCAAAAATAGGCATTTATAGGCACTATTAAAACATCATAAAAGCCCTTCTTAACCTTTAATTCATGCTCATATATCAAAGTGGCGCGATAGGAACGCAAGGAACGAAATAGGCGTTTGCCTATAATCCGGTCTATAATAATGATTGTCAATGACTGTCAGTTTTACTGTTCGAGCTAATGGATGCGATGTTTTGAAACACCAGACCAACAAATAATAGATAATAAAAAAGTGTAACCATAGCTCTAGCCCTCACTCCTATCTAGTTTAGCAATGGAATCTGTTCAGCAGATGCAACAAGAACAAAAAAGGTAAGAAAGAAAATATCTGAGCATATAATCGTCATGCACGTCCATTAATCATTTCTGCAAAAGCAATAGCTACAACTTGGTCCTAGAAGAATGCTGTCCCTATTACTCAGCGGTCACGGAGATGGGCCCGAAAGACGCCGGTTCCATCGGGGTCGTGGCGGTGACATTCCTACGGGTGCGAAATGCCTGAGTAGTGTGGGATGTCAGAGGACGGTAAAGAACCACAGGTGGTCGAAATTATCCGGGTCCCTCCACTGTGATGTCTCTCACAGCCGAGTCACCTTGGGACGTTAAACACCGCGAGCCAACCAACCAAACAAACAACCACATGAAATGTCTGACAAATGATATAGCGCTTCCGTATAACTAAGTTCTCATGCATGAGCATTTCGCTGTCGTTTAAATATTTAGTTTGTTGTATTTTGGGTTTGCATTCGGCGTAAAGATTGTGATGAATTAGGATTTCTCGACTATTTAAGCTCACGCAGGAACACGCCGATCACAACGTAGCCTGAAGCTGCACAGAAAGCAATCGGTAAGTACGCTTGCCTATGGGCCCTCTCGTTCCTATTAGTTTAGACGCCGGCATTCGGCAGAATCAAACCAGCGCGAAAAGCGGCAGGTTGTGGAAGACGACCGGACAAGGCACTAGGCTTGACCGGACTAGCCATGTATTTCTTTTAGTTCACTTGTTGAGTATGAAATGTTATTAGCTGCCGTGGTTGGCGGTCTTCAAATGACCGTGGGCCAAAAGCTAGCACCGTTATATCCGGGCACTCGCACACATACGGGTACTTAAAACGAGAAATCCGGCAGCTCACACGAGATCATAGGAGTATCTTGCGAGAACGATACGGGACATCAGGCCATACATCCAAAAGTTAAAAAAAAATGTGGTCTTTCGTAGTTAACCTTTCCACCCTTTGTAGGGGACCGCTTTGCATACCCTATGGTTACGGTTCAACAAATTACAAAAAAAATAGTGATTCAGAATTCTTCTTAATGTTCGTTCACGTTATCAAGAAGTTGCAACATCTTGTAACCTGAAATTTTTTTCTAGGTGTATTCAGTAATGTAATCGTACCGACAAGCTCAACTTCAGGTTCCTTTACCAACGGTAAACATCGAGAGAGAGAGCGAATGTTTGTTTTGTCCTCGCTTGAACGGTGAGGGCGAGTAACGAAATTTTTGTTCGTTCGATAAGAACGTTGTCTTCCACTTCCCGCAAAGCGCATTAGCCATGCTTCGCTGGCGTTAGTCCGGTTGTCTGTTGTAAGTAAGACACGGTTCAACAGTCGAACATACGCTACGCCTGTAGCCTGGCATGGTCCTGTTGTAAAATAAGTATTAAATGTGAAGTATTTCTTAGCGAACTGCAGGAACTTTGAGCTTTCCTATCTATCTATCTATCTATCTATCTATCTATCTATCTATCTATCTATCTATCTATCTATCTATCTATCTATCAAGCCGCCTGCGTCTGGGTGCTCTCGTGATCGGCTCCTTAACTCGAGGTACACCAAAATTAGTATGGCAGGGTAGGAGGGTTTGACGAATACGTCTGGCTGCTCATGACCTGAATAACATGAAAATCCCACCACGTACGTCTTCAAACCCTTTCCTCCAGACACGTGTGGCACATACCCGTATACTACGGGAGGGTACGTGCCACAGGTGATTGACAGTTTATATCTACCCAGGATCGGCGACGATAGACATTGGTAATAGCGTTAAGAAAAAAGCTGACATCGGCAGCGTTGACCCGAAGTATGCAAAGAATAAATGTCAAGGTTCCAGCAGGAATCGAACCCAAGCTTTCTGCATGGCAACCAAATATCGTACCACACAGCCACGCCAGGTCTAGTAACTCCTTTGGAAAAAGACCCTGTGCAGGCGTGATGTTGTTGAAACTTGATATTGTGGTACAGGCGTTACGTAGGGTTAACGTCAATTGTATACTTAAATGCACTGAAGTTGGT
>JALIZH010020574.1:0-45131 GCA_030522465.1 Rhipicephalus appendiculatus | reverse complement strand
AGTCTTACGCCTTTCCGCTAACCCCCATGAGATTAAGCTCACGCAGGATGTCGGAATGAGTAACGTTACTGAAAGCTCCGTGGAGGTACAGAGTCAAAATTGCTTGCGTATCTAGGCTGCTGTTCGGTGTAATGATGCCGTTCTTCAATCGAAGCATGACATCTTGGCATGTCATAGATTTTCGAAAACCCACCATTTGTGAGGGTTAAAGATTTTTGTCTTCCATTTATTTATTGAGATGATTGAGTATAACGTGTTCAAGTGTTTTACCGAGACAAGAGGTTAGGGATATAAACCTGAGATTAAAAGTGTTAAATGATTTATTTGGCTTTGGGATGAAAATTACCCTGGCATCTTTCCAAGAACTAGCAAGGATGCCAGTGTCAAAGCAGTGATTGAAATAATCCATAATAGCTTTGGCAGAGTTGTCGTCTATGTTGCGGTGTAGTTTGTTGTTAATATGGTCGGGGCGTGGTGCTTATGTTGTGCGCAGGGTGGCCATGACATGCCGAACCTCTGCTTCCGCCGATTTGTTCGTCGCACGATACACGATTCTGATAACTCTGACGGGTGCGAGAACGAGTACAAAGAGAGAGAACCAAATATAGAAGGGTGAGAGAGAAAAAGATACAAAGAAAGAGGAAGAGAGAAATTCTTGGCAAAAATTATTTCTTGTCGAGTCGGGATTCAAGCTCGAGTACACACGATCCGAAGGCAAGCATCGGAACCACTCGGCTATACAGGCACGCTAGAAAAGCATAATATAACCTCGCATTCAATTCAGTATATTTTCGCCATCAAAACAAAACGTGATAGCCGAGGAGCCTGCGGTAAAACTATCTTTCTATAGGTTGACAACACCGTGGACACCCACAACAAACAAACACCTTGGCGGTATCGCAGCCGCATGAAAAGAAGGCATAAAAAACGTGTCACATACTGGAAAGCGGTAATGCAATACAGTATTAGCTGTACAATACAAGCAAATGCTACAATAAGCAGTAAAAAAAGGACATTATAATACAACTCCTGATTTATGTCGTGCATACTAAATAAAAGACATCAAAATGCAACATCAGGTACAATATAATTAGAGTACATGATCATCATGTTATAAAAATGTGACGTAACAACATTAGGTGAATATTTTAACGAAACAAAAACAATGCATTTATTTAGCAATGTTAAGCATCTTCGTAAAGGAAATGTTCAAAAATTTCTATTTTGTCGTGTTTTCTAGAATGATGTTATTTCTGCATAAATTATTTAGAAGCCGTTCCAATTAATTGTCTAATAATTGCCAACCATACTGTCTTTTATACGTTTGAACAATCCATTCATGTGTTCGCCGAGTTGTGTGGGTGCGCTCACGTTTCTACAAATGAGAAACCTGTCGCGAAAAGGATGTGTTTTGAGTTATTTCGCGTTTGAAGGCTACATTCATATAATTTTTCAACCGGAAGTACTCTATATTTGTGAAAAAACTCTTTAATATGGTATAGTCTATAGACATTTGCAACAATTCTAATAACTTTCTTTTTTTTGCAAAATATTCAACTTTTTGAAGTTTGCTTGTGATGTCTTACCCAAAATAAGGAGGCAGTAATGAAGTCGAGACTGAAAAAGTGGAATGATATAACAACATCAAGGTGCTTGAGGGAAGAACACAGTAATTGGGGAAAAGGACACCAATTGTCTGAGATAGTTTGGAGAAGACGTGACTAACCGTGGTCATTCCAGGACATCGATTCGTTAAACAGGGCACCCAAACTTCTAAACGTAGGAACAATTTCTAATGGGGTGGAGTTAAAGGTAATTTGTTTATTTCGTTGAACATTTTTATTCCCCGCTCTAAATATAAGAACTTTTGTTTTCGCAACATTCAACCGTAATCCATTTCTTTCGCTCCATTCATATAGTTTCTCTAGTGCGTGATTTGCAGTGTCCATTATAATATCTAAATCATTGCCGGAGAAGAACATGCTCGTGTCGTCGGCATATATTATGAATTTCGCAAATGAAGTCTGTAGCACGGCTGGGTGTGCAGCCGTCACCTAACACCCGTAATCACGTGACATGTTACGTCACGCTTCTTCCCTTTATATAGCACTAACTAAACGGCAATAAAGTTGTTCTTCACCCGAGTGCTGGCCTCGCTACATGGTGGCAGCGTTGATACCACCAAGGTCGTTACATGTACTTAAAATGCTAGAAAGGTTCACAATGTGCTGATTAAATTTATTAGCTAAAGCTTGCTCCGATAGTTCTACACCATCTCTTTTTATAGAGTTTAGCTCGAGACTGTTTTTATGTGCAATGAGATGGTTTAGCTTTTTCCACATGATATCCACACGTCCTTTCGTAGAAGCAAACTGCTTGTTATAGTATTTCCATCAGGCTTTTTGAAGGTCTTTAATCAAACGGTTTCGAAACGTTTTAAAAACCTTAAGGTCGTGTAGGTCTTTTCTTTTAATGAAGTGATGATATAGCTTGTTTTTCTCATTTATTTTAGTTAAGAGGTCATGTGTAAGGTATAGTTTCTGAGCACGTAGTTCATGTTTTATTAATTTTGCAGGAAAGCATGTGTTGTAAGTTGAAATAAATGTTTCCGAAGAGCATTCGGTAGGTTCTGTCTGGGTCCTTTTCATTAAGTAAGTCACTCCAATTCATTTTATGAAGTGCGTTTCTGAATTCTGGTATATTTTGTTAAGTATTCCACTGCACGATATGAAACGAACTTTTTCGTTTACTATGCATTTTCGTTAAACAAAAAAAAAATCGGTAGATGGTCGCTGAAATCGGAAAGAAAAATTCCTGCTTTAAGGCTGCTGTTAGTATTTGATATGAAGAGGTCTAGCAGCGTCAATGTATGAGCAGTAATACGTGTTGGTCTTTGTATAATGCTACACAATCCATTTGCTTTCGGCAGGAAATCAAACTTCTTTACAGTGAGATCAGTGTTACGCATACTTATATTTACATCCCCGCCAAAAATGAGATTTGGCTGATAGTCTTGAGTAAAATGTATCAACGACTCAAACATACCAAAACGCTTTTCAATGCAACCATTCGGAGAGTGATAGCATACAACATAAAGACAACTTTCTAAGCGAACAGACAGCATTTCATAGTCATTTGGGGACACAGTGTGGTCGGATATTAATTCGGATAGATTTTTTTTTGGTAGAATAGCATACAAACGCCACCACCTCGGCCACTGGCCCGATTAAGAAAGTATGTTTGGTTGTCAGGTAATCGACAAACATCAGTTTCATTGGTGCTCCAAGTTTCAGTTATCATTAATATATACGTCATCAGATCTATATTTTGCAAAAATACGCTTAATTACATGTCCTTATTGCTGATTGATTGGGCATTTTAGTGTACGCACTTGAAGGATTTCCAAAACTCTGAACCAAGATGATTTTTGAAGTTGGTTGATAGCACATATGGTGTATTGCATATGGTTTCAAAAGCAGGATCCATTTTGAAGAGTGATCCAGTATAGTACAGTGGGTTGGAGAAGGACATGAGTGTGAGGAGGAGAGATGTGAGAATGAAGAGGAGGGAAAGAAAGAGTGGAGATAGCAAAACATGTCATGGAACGAAAGAGACAAACGGAGAGAAATAAAGGGAGGAAAACAGAAAACGAAAAGACAGGAGAAAAAAAAGAAAGACAAAGAAATCGGGAGAGAGACACAGACAAAGGAACGACAGAAAAGAAAGATATAAAGAACGAAAAAAGAAAGAGTAAGAGATAGCTAGAGCAAGAAATAAATAGAAAGAAAGAGATACAGAGAAAGAAAGAAAGAAAGAAAGAAAGAAAGAAAGAAAGAAAGAAAGAAAGAAAGAAAGAAAGAAAGAAAGAAAGAAAGAAAGAAAACAATAAAGAAAACAATAAAGACAAAGAAGGAAGGCCACCCAGCTCCGCTGTTCCTTCAGGCTTGGCACCACTAGTGTGAAACTACCTTGTTTTCTTTTTGACATTGGAATTTTCAGGGAGCTATAAAGTGCCCTTTCCTTTTTTTGTTGATATGATTGTGCCTGTTGTCATGCCGATGAAGCTGGAGTCTTGTTCGCCAAAGAGGACCTGCGCTAACCTTTCGTGAAGATTCTTTTTTTCTGACTTGCTTTTGATGTTTCGTTATACAGGGTGTCCCAGCTATGACGCAGCACGATTTAAAAAACAGGAACGGCTTCGCGCGAACAAGACCCAATGCACATTGTTCCCAGTATACTGTAGTAGCCGCTACTTATTTTTTCATTAATAAGAATTGATTAATGCATACTGTAGTTAATTAATGCATACCTAGTGCATACTGTAGTACATACGCGAACCATGCCTAGTCCCAGTATACTGTAGTAGCCTCTACTAATTTTTCGTTAATAAGAATTAATTAATTTGTCATACTTATATTCGCAACTCCAAAAGTTCTCACCTAATTATCAAAATATCAATGAGGCAGATGTGGGCATCGTGAAATGGCATCTGTCTGTGTTATTTTCAACAACGTACTAATGGCGTGCTCATTTTTTCCTGTTAATAAAGAAAGCCCGCAATATATGAAAAATAACACGTGACTGCGCTCCAACCCGCAAAAGAAAGCAGCGTCCTCAAATAAGCTTACTGCAAGCAATCGCTTTGCCCCTTTTTCGTTGCCGCAGACAGCATTCCGCACATTGGTAAGGGTACAGGTCGGGCGCCAACAACATACGTCGCAATATTGCAGGGATTCCTTCCGCTCAATTGTACGTCATTATCATTACGCATATCTCACGACCAATTGATCTCATTGGTAACGCGGACGGCGCACTGTTCTGATTACAGCCTGACTGTGTAAGATCCAAGCGGCGTGTTTCTTCGGACGGGAAGTGGCAGATAGCGCGATCCGTATTCTTTTCCTTTCTACATTTTTTTTTCGTTGATACTGGCTACCTCTCAGTGAGCCTGTTTGAGGGCGCCGCTTCGTGATGTGCGCAGCACTGTAGTCACGTGTCATTTTTCATATTTTGCGGGCTTTCTTTATCAACAGGAAAAAATGAGCACGCAATTAGTACTTTGTTGAAAGTACTACAGACAGATGCATTTCAACATGCCCACATCTGCCTCATCGACACTTTGATAATTAGGTGAGTGTTGGAGTTGCGAATATGATTATGACAAATTAATTAAATTTTATTTACGAAAACATTAGTAGAGGCTACTACAGTATACTGGGACTAGGTATGCTTCGCGTATGCACTACAGTATGCACTAGGTATGCTTCGCGTGACACCGTTCCTCTTTTTTTAAATCATGCTGCGTGATATCTGGGACACCCTGTATATAATAGCTAGGTTAGCTTAGAAACATTGCACCTCTGAAGTTTCCCTGACGTTTCAGAACTTTTCCTTCTCAGCCAGTTCACCAGACTTTGAGCAGACACGCAGCCACTTTCACTAATTGTACGTCATAGCGATAGCCTTTCTAGTGGTGCAGCGGACAGCTGCACCAACATGTTTTTTGGTGATAGGCTATCACCAAACATGTTGGTAAACTAGAAAGACGACAACTTACAATACGCCCACTATTAAACCCGAATAACCGCGATCTGGCTACAGCTCATACCTTACTGTGTAACCAGAGCATCGCGCGAAAGAAACAGCACTAATACAAACTAGGAAATGTTGCTTCGTGTTATACAGCGACAGGTGTGTGGCAATTTGTGCCTTTCTGTGACCACACCCTTGACGCGTCCTACCGATCTTTTGCCCATTTCGCCTCTATATAAGCGCTGAACGTCCCACTGTGTGACATGGCTCGGTTTATTCTAGATAGCTTATATATTGTTACAATTGTAGTTTGGGTATGTGTGCCTGTGTTAAACTGGTCAGGGGACGAGAGAGAGGTGAAGAGGAAGACTTGCCTTGGAATAGCGACAACCTCAGTGCGAACTCAGGGCCGCTGAGGCTACCGGTGCGTCGCGTCTCAATAAACTCCATTCGTGGACGTCACAATATACTCCTTACCTCCCTCTCCACCCCTCTTCCGTTTAACTATCATGACGCCGTCGCAAAGCACATCTAGAACACCACACATATGTTGCCGAAGCACGCGAAGGCAACCTCTACATAACATAACGACGCCCATGCTTTACCGCGGGGCTCTATGCGACACTGCATGCGACGTGCTCAGGCTTCATTTGTGCTCCGCCCGCTTTTCGCAAATTCTTCTTCTGCGGACACGCTGGTCACGTCCTGCGGCCAACATCGTGTTGGCAGCGACGCGCCCACGATCGGCGCATACGTGGTCGCAAACACGAGCATTTCAGGCGTGTTGCTAACGGCTATACTAAAGTGATGGTTTTTGTTCCACAGGCTCAGCTGTCCCCGTCACTATGCCTGAGCGCTGGAAGCTGCTTTGATGACGTCTGAGGCGTTTTTTATTGCTATAGCAATTATATGGACATTCTTGGCGGGTTTTTGCCGTCGGCGTCATATTCGTACATTTATATGAATGTATATACTGTAAGGAGGAAGAAGAACAATAAGCCATAGTGGGCCACCTCTTTAGCCAGAACGACCGAGCGCGAGCTGTTGTCACCCGTGCTGTGATTTTTGTGTCGGTTGCCGCCGCCCGCTTTCAGCGTCCATAGGCCTCCTGCTCAAGTGTTACCTGCGCCAATAAACTCCGTTTCAGAGTGGTGGAGGCGTGGGGTACTCAACCTGGAACTCCGCAACAGGAGATGGCCCGCGCCCCCCAGAAATGGCCGAAGAAGACACCCAGCAAGGCACGACCCAACCTCCGATGGTCATCGTGCCCACTGCGCTGCGCGTGCGCGATCCACCTTTTTTCAATGGCACCGATGAACAAGACGTCGAAGATTGGCTGTCGACATTTGAAAAGGTGGGCGCGAACAACAAGTGGGACGCCCCTTCGAAACTGCAGTATGTTTACTTCTACCTGAAAGAAGTAGCACCCTGGTTTAACAACCACCACTCCGAATTCACCACGTGGGGTGCTTTTAAGCAACGCATTGTCGATGTGTTCGGTCGTCCCGAAGTGCGCAAACTCCGTGCTGAACAGCGCCTACGGGGGGCGTGCACAGCTGCAGGGAGAAGGCTTCACAAGTTATATCGAAGACGTGCTCGACTTGTGCAAGCGACTTAACCCTTCGATGAGCGAAGCAGACAAGATTAGACACATCTTGAAGGGCATAGACGACGACGCCTTTCAGATGCTGCTGGTCAAGGACCCGCGGACCGTGTCTGAACTCACCCCTCCGTGCCAGTGCTTCGAGGAGTTGCGGAAACAACGGTTCTTGACACGGCGGCCAGCGGCTACAGACGAAACTCAGGACCGCAGTTTGGTCGTGTCCCAAGGACGAGATGATGCGAGACCGTTTCGTCTTCGGCATCAGCAACGAGGCGATGCAGCAACGCCTACGAGACGCAGTTCTCATTTCGTACGACCCGAAGCAACCACTTGTGCTGTCGTGCGACGCATCACCCAAGCCATCAGTGCTGTACGGTAGATTTTTGTTTTACAAGCGTAACCAAGCGCAAGGCGAAAGCGTCGCAGATTACGTGACAGCGCTGAGAAGATTGGCTGAAAATTGCGGCTTCGGAGACGACAAGCTTCCCATGGACGAGATGATGCGAGACCGTTTCGTCTTCCGGCATCAGCCAACGAGGCGGTGCAACAACGCCTACTGGCAGAAAAGGACCTGACATTCACTGTTGCGTACGACATGGCCGTGACAGCGGAAGCAACTCAACGACAGCAACGAGAAATCAGGACACACAGCCTCAGCGACGCGAACAGCACTGGCGACGCGGCCGTCCACGAAACGCGCCCAAAGGAGCCGGCTGCGTCCAGAGATGGCTCTGCTACCGCTGCAACGGTGAGCACAGTTCTAAAACTTGCAAATTTCGTTATGAGGCTTGTCACTATTGCAAGAAAAGAGGCCATATCGCTAGAGCTTGTCGCTTCAGAAAAGAATAGCTGCCAAGTCGCAATCAAACTGCAGCACAGAAGCCAGGAAAGAATCCGGCTCGAAAGCATAGTAAAGCAAATAGACCGTTGCACGAAGTGGAAGAACTTTGCTCTGTTTACGAAGTACACAAGTCAGAAAAATTTATTACCACTGTGCTGATCCAAGGGAAAGAGGTGCAGATGGAAGTAGACTCGGGAGCGTCTCACTCGCTGGTTAGTCAAGAAACGTGGCGAGCGATTGAAGAACGCGCAGGCAAAATTCCACTAGTCAGTGCTGGAACGCAGCTTGTGACTTGGACGAAAGAGCCCCTTGAGATGCTTGGAAAAGCAATAGTTGAAGTGCGTTTCAAAGAAAGGTGTGCAAAGTTGCCTTTATTTGTGGTGAACAAGCAAGGCAGCAGTCTTCTTGGAAGAACTTGGTTTAAGGCCTTAGGAATTAAAATTCAAGGCATAAAGAAAATATCTGATGAGTCAGAAATGCTTCAGCGTTTTCAAGAGGTCTTTGCGAATGATCTTCCAGGATCTACTCAAGACCCAGTGCATATTGATCTAAAAAATGAAGCACAGCCAGTGTTTTTGAAGAGCAGAGCAGTACCGTTTGCCCTTCGAGATGACGTGGCAGCAAGATAGACAGGCTTGTTAAGCAAGGCGTGTGGGAGCCAGTACAGTCCTCTACATGGGCAACCCCCATTGTAGTCGTGAGAAAGCTGAATGGTTCCGTACGCTTGTGTGGTGATTATCACAGCACGGTGAACAAGGCCGTTCAAAGTAGCGTCTATCCCTTGCCCACAACTGAGGAAATGCTAGCAACGCTAGGGCCAAGCAAATTTTTCACGAAGCTGGATTTGGCTCAGGCCCATCCAACAGCTTGTTGTGGATGACGCATCAGCTGAAGTCCTCACTGTAAACACCATGAAAGGCTTATTTAAAGTGCGAAGACTTCCTTTTGGCATTTCAGTAGCGCCGTGGTTGTTTCAGCGCGCCATCGATACGCTGTTGGCAGGAGTACCAGGAGTCAAATGCTATCTCGATGATATCCTAATATCAGGAGACACGCCAGGACAGCACGCAGAACGCCTAGAGGCAGTGCTCACCCGGCTACAGAACGCACGTCTGCGGGTGAACAAAGAAAAATGCGAATTTCTCAAGACGAGCATAGAGTTTTTGGGTCATGTTATTGATGCTACGGGCATTCATCCTTCTACAAGCAAAGTGGGCGCGATCCAGAACGCACCGACGCCGTCATCAAAGAAGCAACTGCAATCGTTTCTAGGGCTCATTAATTTTTATAGACGATTTCTAAAAGGAAAAGCAGAAGTTGCAGAACCACTTCACCGCTTGTTGGACAAAGACAGCGCTTGGAGCTGGAATAGCCGACATGAGAGAGCCTTTGTTGCACTAAAGAACTTGTTATCGTCAGACGCAGTTCTCATTTCGTACGACCCGAAGCAACCAATTGTGCTGTCGTGCGACGCATCACCTGTTGGAATTAGAGCCGTGCTGGCTCACCGGGGTGAAGATGGCACAGAACGCCCAATAGCATACGCTTCTAAAACGCTGGGATCGAGCGAGCGAAAGTATGCTCAGATTGACAAGGAGGGCTTAGCCATCGTGTATGGCGTAAAAAAAGTTCCACCAGTATTTGGCTGGACGTAACTTCATTATTACGACTGATCACCAGCCTCTGCTGGGATTGTTCAACAGAGAGAAACGCATTCCAGAAGTGGTTTCCCCAAGAATGCTTCGTTGGATTCTACTTTTGGCTGCATATGACTACACCTTGGAATATCGGCCAGGTCCCCGCAACAGCAACGCTGACGCGTTAAGCCGTCTTCCATTACCGGGACGCGAGGACGAGACGCAACCACCGGGTGACGTGTTGCTGTTGGATGCTGTGGAGTATCCACCCTTGCAAGCGTCTGACATCGCGGAACTTACGAAGAGGGAGCACATTTTGTTGACAGTGAAGAATTACGTTCTCTCTGGCTGGCCAACAAAGTTAGACAACGATCTTGCGGCTTTTGCAACAAGGAAGAATGAGTTATCTCTGCATCGATATTGCATCCTCTGGGGAAATCGAGTGGTGATACCTCAAGCAGCAAGAAAGGATGTTCTTGACTTGTTGCACGCAAATCATCTTGGAATGACAGCCATGAAGAGTCAAGCAAGATCGCTAATATGGTGGCAAAAATGGACAAGGAAATCGAGGATTTTGTGCGTCACTGTGACAGATGCCAAGAGAACCGTCAAAGCGATCCTAAAGCACCAGTTCACTTCTGTGTTAAGCCAGATCAGCCTTGGAGCCGGTTGCACATCGACTTTGCCGGACCAGTACGAGGTGAAGTTTTTCTCGTCGTGGTGGACGCATTTTCCAACTGGGCTGAAGTGAAGATTATGCCGTCCATGAAGACTTCGGCCGTAATTTCAGCTCTACGTGCACTGTTTGCCACTCACGGTGTTCCAGATGTTATCGTTTCCGACAACGGAACCGCATTCACGAGCGAGGAGATGCAAGCGTTCCTCAAGCGTAACGGCATCCGCTCAGTATTTACAGCGCCTTATCACCCCGCTAGTAATGGAAGGGCAGAAAGAATGGTGAGGGAAGTAAAAGAAGCGTTGAAGAAACAGTCTGGAAATGACACCCAGTGCAAGATATCCCGCTTCTTATTCAAACAGCATACCACCCCACATTCAGTGACTGGGAAGAGCCCGGCGGAGATGATGATGGGCAGAAAATTACGCTCAGCTTTAGACAAGCTGCACCCAGTCCATCAGCACGCTACCTCTGACAGTGTTGTGAAAGGATTTGGCATAGCGGATTCGGTCTATGCCCGAAGCTTCGCTGCGGGACATCGGTGGAAGTTGGCTGAAGTTGTCAAAGTAAAGGATCCAGTCTCCTATCTGGTTCGGATGGCCAATGGCGAAGTACACCACAGGCATCGCAACCAACTGAGGCGCGCATGGCCGACGGAGAAGCCTTCCGAGCCACTACCTGACTACCACTTGTGGCTTCCTCCAGTACAAGCACCTGTCAACGTGGAGCCTGGCGTCGTCAGCCCAAGTTCTACGCCCGAGGGACCCGAGCTGAGAAGATCTACACGAACTCGTAGACCAGTCGTTCGCTTTGGCTCCAGTGTTTAGAGACAAAGTGTTTTATTTAAACTTAAAAGAAAGGAATGTTAGGACGCGGCATCAGACGCCGCTCTCGGTGTTAAGACGCGCGCGAGCCACGTGCGATTGACGTCACCTGTCTACCGCTATTTATTGAAACGCGCAATAAATATTTTGTTCTGTTGCTGAGCGTCTGCCTCCGAGTCACGTCATTTACAGGTCGAACACGAAAGTAAAGCCGCACTGAGCACAGTGCTGGGCAAGGAACCCGTACCTTCTTTTCTGTACCTTCAACTCTTGCAACCCGATGTTCAGGCATCGCCCCGTCTGACGAACATATTTTAGACCACACGACTTTGTCGGCACATTCAAGAAAATGGTTTTTATGTTTTCCCCTTACACTCGCGCAGTGTCTGTTTCACAGGTCCATGTCCTATAGCGCATAACTGGTGCGGTTTGTGCGGCGCAGAAAAACAGCAGGAACACACGAACGTAGGCCGATCTTCTTGAGTGTATACGCGACACACGGTGTACGTAAGGAATGACTGCCCCCTTTTGCCTTGATACTGGCTGTCCTTCGCCAGCTCTGTGGTCAGATTGGATTCATTTTTTTGCTTAAAGGGGCCCTGCAACACTCTTCCAGGTAGCCATGGAATGACTTCACTAAAGGAGATTATTGGCTCACGAATCGACCGCCGCAAAAAATTTTTAGAATCCGTCCAGAACGAGCGGAGTTACAAAGATTTGTCGCACGCCTGTAATTGCTTTCTTTCTTCTCTCGTCCCGACGAAAGAGCTGGAAGCTAAGCAGAAAGTAAATTGGCTTGTAGCATAGCGCAGAAACACACAGGGACAAAGAAGAAGACTGGACGAACACAAGCGCTAACTTTCAACAACGAAAAGTTTTATTTTCAGGATCGGTCATACATACACACAAAATCACGTGACATGATGACAACTTTTCGTTGTACCCTTGTAGACTTTACCCTTGTCTAAGCAGGAACAGATGGCGCAGGAGAAGAAGGTACGTCACGCGCGCCTCGTGACCTTGAGCACTTGTTCATTTTTTTCTTGCAACGCGCGGCTTAGTGCAAACGCGCGTGCGCGCGCGGACACGTGGCGGCCTTCTGCGGCGGCCGCAGTAACTCCCGAGTGCGCCATGCTCAAATCAGCCAATGGCGTGGAACTTGACTCTATGAAGCAATGATTTTTGTGTATATAGCATTATTTGTCGAGAGAGGAGAAAGGGATTTTTAGCTGACTTTGAGAATTGATTGTAAATTCCAGGCCGTGCGATGCGCTATAATATATGGCTCGCATGTTCTCGGGAGCCTCGACTACCGATCGGAAGCGTTTTCATGCCATGCTCAAAAATTGTTGCAGGGCCCCTTTAACTTTTTGACGCTTCTTACGCGACTGTTTGCGTGCGCTCACGTGATGTAGGATCCCGACATATATACATGTGCGTTTTTCAACTCAATTCTCAGTTGGAAGTCAGCGCTTGTCTTTGTTCCCTTAATTTCTTTGTCCGCCCTGCGCTGATTGTTGAAGATGGATTGCCAACTAACCCAATCCCAAACCTTGCTTCGGTTATATTGTTGCTAAATGTCATGACGACTATACTCCTGAACTGTCGTTAAATGATTCAACAATGACTGTGATCCGTAGCGAAGACAGAAATCTATACTCCATATTTCCCTCGGCTTGTGGAGAAGCAAGTAAAGGAACTGACTCTTCTGAACCTGCCTACCTCAGTCTTTCTTCCCCATCTCAGTAGTGTCAAGCAATGTCAATATCACTGATAAGTAATCATACTGACACCGCACTTGCTCCCTCGCCCAATAATCAATAATGGGATAGTGAGCACTTCCATACTTGGCAAAGTTATGATGATCGATCGCTTAGTTGGTACCATGCGACTGTACGTGTACTAGTCGCCTGAAGAGTTCTTACAGCGGGCTCTAGAAAGGCCGCTCCTTCAGTTTTTGCTGTGACAGTGCGACGTGTTCCGCGCAGCCCTGGAGTTTTTTTTTTTTTTGATTGCGAGAGCAATTATATGGACAGTCTCGACGGGTTTTGCCGTCGCCATCGCCGTCATGTCCCGCATACAGTCCAAATTGATATGATCCCCCAGCGCATCATACCGTTCTACCCGCGGGTAATAGCGCGCGAGCGGAGGCGACGAACACGGCTGAAGCGGAGATCAAAAGAGCCGGCCCATCTCCGTCGCTCCGAGGTGCATGCAATAAGATCCCCCCCCCCCCCCCCCGCCTGTTAGACCGGCCGTCGAATGCTCAAGCAGAAGGAAACGGAAACGCCCGCGCGTCTTTCCGCGAGCATGAAAAGATGTGAGGTGGGGGGGGGGGGTGTCCCTCTAGCAGCAACTGTGGATCTTTGATTTTACGAGCGCGGTCGTCGCTGGCGCGCGCGTTATCTGGGTATCTCGGCAGCCGTCAGCGGGCGCCTCGTATATCATTCTACGCGCTGCGCTCTGAACGTGAAGAGACGCTGCGGAAAATGTGCCTTGGGCGGTCCTATTCGCTTACACCACCCTTGTGTAGAGTTGCGTGAGATCGGATCCAAAAGAGTTAGCTACCAGCCTCACTTCGTATAACATTACAACTTGTTGCTATCGCATTCAGTGCTTCACCCTTGCGGTGAAGCTGTGACTATCGCATTCAGTGCTTCACCCTTGCGGTGAAACTGTGACTTTTTTCTCATTTTTGTTCCTTCAATGAGTGTATGTAAAATTAAGGGCTGGCTCGCGCATACGGGAAGAGTAGTGCGAACAAACTGCGCATTCGCAATGACTCCCCGATTTAGTTACTGTTATCAACACTTGCAGCAGTTTATGTTATGATCGTTACTCTTGTGGAATTTCAACCTTCTGCGCTTTCTGATTGCTCGTTATTAACTCTAAGAATGATGAGCTGAGCTGGATTTTCACCTGTCAATCTGTTATGGCACTTTAAGTTAGGTATCCTCCCTGTCTGCTTTCTATCTCTCCGTCTCAAGGTTAGGTATCATTTTACTGGAGGTTTTCATTTGTAACGAAGAATTGAGGGAGATATCCTTGTGCCTCGTGCGAGCCATTCATAGCAAGAATAGTGCGCAACAATAGTAAAAAAGCAATCGCTAAAGTTGATTGAATAGCAATGATATCTGCAGAATTTCTTCAGAAGACGCGTCTAGGTGGCCGCATCCCGTGCCGTCGAGCTACGCCAGTGCTTAAAGTGACTGCCTCTATCCGCTTGCCTTTTGTAGCTCTGGAACATTGGGCTTTGTCGATATTTCTGTGACATTTTTTCTATCACGTGTCATAGGGAGGCTATTCCTCTGGGTGCACTCGCTATGCGCGCAAATCGATAGCCTCGATGCGGCGTATCACTTTTAAGCGGGATATGGTCGACTCTGTCGAACCAGCTCGAAAATTGTCATAAAATTGTATTTCTTCGAACCCGAACTACGTTCAGCAATATTTTGATTGACGTTTGTTTCGTTTTTTAACCATGTTCACACGGACATTCTTGGATCAAGCCGCAAGGAGCTAAGAAATAAAAACAGTTGATGATAGCATGCGGTCTTCAGCAACCGTCTCGACAGCTAGAGCCTGTTTTATTGCGATAGCAATTATATGGACACTCGCGGCTGGTTTTCGCCGTCGGCGTCGGCGTCCGCGTCGGCGTCATTTGCCGTATATGTATATGTATATATATAACCGGGCCCGCCCGTCGTTCGTGAGCGTGAAAAGACGCGAGGGGGGGGGGGTCCTTCGAGCGACCTTCGATTTTACGAGCGGGGGCGCGCGCGTTATCTCCCCTTCTCGGCGGCCGACAGCGGGCGGGGGGGGGGGGGGGCGACGTTCGATTTTACGAGCGCGGGCGCGGGCGCGCGCTTTATCTCCCCTTCTCATCTCCCCTTCTCGGCGGCCGGGCCGGCGTACCCTTCTACGTGCTGCGCTCTCAACGCGAAGAGAATTCTCTTAAACAAGCGTTTTCTAGAGTTGCGTGAGATCGGATCCAAAAAGAGTTAGCTGCCAGCCTCACTTCGTATAACATTACAATTTTTTGCTATCGCATTCATTGCTTCACCCTTGCGGTGAAACTGTGACTTTTTTTTTCAGCACCATCTCATCTGGTGCTTTCCGGACACTCTCAGTGTATTGAGCATTCTTAGCTGAATTTCTTTCCACACGTACTAAATAGATCACAAATGCTGTGTAGGCTACTCCTTTGCTCTGCTATATACAAGGTTTTGTCCACTTCCACGCGTGGTTCACTTTTGCGCAAACAGCCAAGAAAAATAAGGGATAGATTCACAAACCATATTGTACATACATATAACATTTGTTTTATTGCCAGTCGTCTTCGCTAATGATATGTGTAGAATCAGGACTCGCTGCAATGTTATTTTATTAAATGTTCTCGCGTAAGAACGCTTGGTGAATATGGGCCCAGTTTACCAACCATTTCTATTTATTAGACTTTCCCTCAGGGCATTCTTGAGGAGAGCGTTTAGTGCGAGACCCAAAGTACAGACGCTGTTATGTTTCTGGAGGTGGAATATTAGCTAAAGCGCTGATAAGGCGCTGCTAAGAAGAAAGAAACTGTACGGACATAATTAGATTCTTACAAATATAAAGTTGGCGAAAGCGCTCGTAAAATGGGTTGGGTAATAGTTGTGGCGACTGCGTGGTTCGGGAGGAGTTGTCCATTCCTGAGGGGTACAACGTATAAAGAATTGTCAGCATTAGTGTGTATTACATAACGGTTAGTCCAACGTTTTTCTGTTTGCATGATTAGTGCGGGGAGAGGTGTGAGAAGGACGAAGAATGATGTTGTACCAGCTCAGCATTCTAATCTATTCTTGAAACCAACGAAGTAATGAATTACTCATTGCGGTTATGCTGACGATACGGGCATGGTTGCTAAATATAAAGCGAATCTAATTATTTTAGATAGGCTCCAGTGTGGTAGTTAACGTATCCGAGCCAGAGTACCCAATTCGGCCAGCATGTTCAAGCTTCCTGCGCAGTAAAAGATGTATTCATCGCGAGTTTTAATGAAAACCAAGCTTAGTTAAAACTTCAGCGAACGTATAAGCACAATTAACGTCATTACCCACACGACGTTTATTCCACCACAGGAACTGAACTTACGGCCACCTGGACACATCAAACTGCGTACATCTGCTGTTTTTTAATCACAGAAGAGTATTAAAACGAGGTCCTAAGGGAACTTATATATCATAATTGAAGAAAAATGTCGCCGATAGTCTTGGCAGAGCTACAAGCTCAATGTCAAGTGAACAACCACTTATGACTGACAGGCTTCTATCCGGAAAGTGCAGGGTCTTACAGACCTTTGCTACCACTTGTCTTTTCGAGACAGGAGATTTAATCGTTAGAGCCATAGTGGTTTGTGCTTTTCGATAATGGGGCATCGGGAAGTATGGCTCATGGTAACGCACAGGAAGCTACCGGGTTGCATTGGCGCTGCTTCGGAAAGCTCTTCTTGATTAGGGTATCACGCTTTGAAACGATTACAATAATCTTTAACCGGCAGGTCAGATCTGCGGAATTCCGCAAGACAAATGGAGTCATATAAAAGGGAATATTGTATCAATCGGTCGGTAGCACAAAGCCACAAGGAAAGTCACGCCCGTTTTTCAGGCAAGTAAACTGATTTCCCCTATTCAGTGCCCGTGCACTTCGAGTTGTCGATTAGTTCGTCCGCACGCTGACAATTGCTAGCCTCCTCGTTAGTTTAATGGGTGGAGCGACCGCCCAGGATAGGCCAAGGGTCCGAACCCTGGACCAGCACGAATTTTTTGTCAACGGTTTACTTCCTTGTATCTTTGTGCTACAAACGGGTTGAGATCAGTTTTTTTTTCTATTCTTTGATATAGGCGATGCGCAAAGCGCCGACGACGTCACCTGCCGCCACGGCTCGGAAGCGTTTGCGGGTCCGGGGGAGCAGTGTTCCCGCGAGCGTGTACGCGAGTGCACGGATGGATGTGTTTTCATCGTGATTTAACGACTCTGTCGGGCTTCAGGGATGTCGAAAAATAACTGCTGTGTTGTCGGCTGCTCAAACACATACAAAAAATAGCCAGAAAGCACTTGTACAGGTATCTGGTGCTATTTCATGAGCGACAGCGTCGGCGGCGGTGGATTGCGGCTGTCCGACGCAGAAGGTAAGCAATCGCGCTTTGTTTGCGGCATTGTTCAAACGATTACCATGTTTTTATTTCTCCATTTATGTCGCTACGTCTTCTGCGAACGCTACTACGTTTACACTTGGTCGCCTCGCCTGCATTGTAGACGCTACATTGCACATGAGGTTGTTATTACTGATAAGACGCGGTGCCTAGGCTCTCTTGAAAAACCAATGACGCGAAGCGCAATGCCAGAGAATGTCGGGCAGGTGACGGCTCCTTTACAAAAGCGCCGTGGAGTCACACGTGTGCTGCACGAAATCAGCTGCATTCTACCTATCGATGGCACTTGAATGCGATCACCGGTGCAGAATGTTCGCTGTGGGCTCGCCTCAACTATATGCATATTGGCTGTAAAACATGGCACCTGTGCGCATTGAAGGCTTTTGACAGGACATTCAACCGATTCAACCTCCTTTTGAATGCCTCGTAACATGACTTCATGCTAATAGGAAACACCCTTGATGTATCCCACTAATGCTCATTCGCTTTACACAAGCTGTGTTATGAGTAGGGCCATAGGCGTGCGCACGTGAGTGGGGGGGGGGGGGGCTTTCCTATTCGCCCAAGAGGGGGGGGGCGCGAAATCTGCCCCATGCATTGACTTAGTGGGGCCTGGGGGGCGCTGCGATGATTCTTTGCCCCCCCCCCCCCCCCCCCCACTTGATGGGGAACCCTGCGCACGCCTGAGTCGAGCCGATAATGAAACTTCTCGCGCCACTAGCGCAAGCTGCCGAGATATTTTTTCACAAGTTTATCGTGCTGGTTTCAAAGTTTTACCAACGCTGACCCTTCGCGTGGCCGCACCCGTGAAATCCATGCGCCGGTGCGACAGGGCTCCCTCAAAATCTACTATATAAACACATGGCACGTAAACGAAGCTACTGTGTCGAGAAAAAACGTTGGTTCACGCGTCAACGCATGCAGGCATTAGTGATCGGGACGTTATAAAGAAAGCGGTGTACAAGCTACGATGAGCTCCACTTCGTAGTGAAGCTTGTTGACGCTTGTCTGTGGCAAACACTTGGCGCGTATGGTGACAATGTCGTCCCACACAGCTGTGACATCGGACACATGTCCACTATCATAAAGTGCGGCTCCTTTGCTCACACTATCGCCGCAAAAGTAATTATTTGGGACGCGCACAAGCGGCAAATCGCACGCGCGCACTTCCGTCACGCTTGCAGTGAAAGGAGGCGTCTGCTACGCGACCCGCTTGCGGTTCCGACGGCCGCCGCTACGCGGCTTTTAGTGGCGCCCCTATCGGCGCTGCGCATCGCGAATACACGGATATACGAGACCGTCAAAACGCTTAATCGCAGTAGAAGGAAAATTTTAAAAGAAAGGATAATGTGATGTGTAGATCATTCATCGCTTTCAAGTTCAAGCACCATATGCTCCCGTGGTGACCATTTTGGGCATTTATGATTTCGTTTACTGCGAACCATCTGATGAGTTATGCATGAGTAATCAACATTATCCTAACTAGCCGGAGGCTTAAGCATCGCTTAAGCATACACATAGAAAGCATGAATGACAATTCTGACCCTTTCGGCTCTCATTTTCTCGCGGAGACGTACCTCTGGTGCCGAGTGAAATGCCACTTGACGTTTGAAACGCACAAACACGCGAAAATGCATGTATGTATCTTACTTGACTCCTAGCGCACACTGAGCGAATGAAAACCGTCATAATGTAGTGCATGGACACAAATACAAAGACACAGACGCACAATACAGGCGCTACTTTAATCAAAATATGTAAGATATATGCGACTACTAACTCGCAGGCGCACAGGCCAGACCCAGCACACTACGGCGGACGACGGTCAGGGTAACTTAGTCATCTGAAAGTACGAAAAAAAGCATGCCCCGCGCCATACAAGATAGCAGAAGTCTGACTTACGGGAATGCACCTGATCACGGCGCAACCTTGGACCTTAGGCCTCTGATATTGAATCCGAAGCGAGTTTCCCGGTTTAGAGGCCACAGCACGTCGTACGTCCATTTCAAAAAGCGCTGCATGAGCAGCAAAGTCTTGTGTTGGGTGAGGTATAATGCATTAGATTGCGTCAGGCGGTGGGTTTCGGAAGTATTCAAGAAACGTTCTAACTCTGCTTCAGTCTCGCAGACGGCAGTTTAGTCGAACTGCTCGTGCTTCTGATTACTTCGATTGTTCTTTTAGAGCCAGCCTAAGCCCAATCTTTTTTTTTTTTTCAGGAATCAAACTAAAATGATTACGCTTTTATCGCCAGGATACGGAGAGCGTTTTGCTGAAATATGACCAATCGGGTTGGCAGGCGAAAGCGGCTTTGCACATGCCATCTGCCACTTTAGTAGCTGACCTTAGGTTTCATCATGCCATGGAATCAGAACATAGTGCAGAGAGTACGGAAATAGATGGGATGGGTGTTTACTAAAATAATGAACTACTGAGTAAGTTCCACCAAACAAAGCACGGACAAGTACGCGGGCACAGAAGTCTAATTAGTGATAATGATTTGGGAAATACCTGTGCGATTAAATTATTAGCAAAGCAGAGTAGCCATGCGCTGTCAAAAATTTGATCAAAGAAACCAGACAAATTGCCGAGTCGCCTACATGCTGTAGGGAACCCGACCTTCTACACCTATGTGATGGACAGACGCTCGTGTATCGCGCTCTCGAACCTGATCTCGCGAGTGGCAGTTCTGTATCGGCCTCCGGCTCAGCTTTCTTCGTTGTCGGTCTGTGTATTACATAGATTAAGTGGTTACTGGCGTTCTGTTCGCTAGTGCAAGTGGCTTTCTTATACGTCATGCGTGCTTTTCTGACGAGGTGCCGGTACGCCTCTCGCGTACTGCCGTCTTCTTCCCCACACTGGCTTACGGGGAGGGAGCAACTGCATTGGTGGTTCTAGAGGTTGGGCTGTTGTATACGACAAAGAAAGCTGCAATAGCGCTCTTGACCCTCGAGCGAGAGATAGAGAGAGAAATGCAATAAAAGCCAGGGATTTTAACTATTCGGAACAGTGCACAGGGAGAAGGATTGAAGGGGTCAAAATCCCTCATGCATCGATGGCACACACAATTGTGCTGGTTCGACTTAAAAGGAGGGTGTGTGCACGCCGCGCGTGTTCACACATACACACACGCAAAAACGCGTGCCCGCACTTCTATACTTCTATGTACCAAAACTTGTCCATATCAGGCACGCTATATATTCAAGGATGGTTGCTTGCTGGGCCAGTTGATTCATTTCAACACATGTAACAGCGCTATTTACACGCTGTCTATGTTGCCCTTTCCTGTTTTGCACGCTGTTACATGTGTTGACGTTGCGTCGCGCTTTGTATTAATCTTAATTCTGTATATCTGAAGATTATTTTGCGGAACGTATCAATAAGCAACGAACGCATGCTCAGGCACGTAAAAGCGAACAAAAAAGGCACGTCTTGATGCCGTTTTAGCGTATATCGGCATCTAAAATTACGATAATCTCACCGAACACTGTTTCGCAATAAACGTTTATCTCTCTCTCTTCCGTCATTGCTTTCTTTCCTTTACTTTGTTCGATAAGAACCCTTTTTGCGCACGCTATAGCGACGTGCCAAATGGAGCAGTCTCCCGGAACCAAAGCAGCTGTGGCTGACAGAAATTGCCTCGCCGGTTGATGTATTTTCGCTGGCATGCACGCCCACAAATGCGCGCCCAAACATGGCAGCCGAAACACTTTCAGCGCCCCTAAAGGCGCTAGATGGAGTGCCCATGGAGTGGCTCGGTATAAAGACCGTCAGGAAAGGCAATTTATTCTCTGTATTTCGTTTGCACACTGTAAAGATGGGGTAACGAGAATGCTGAAAGAATTAGAAAACGATGCCTGAACCAGACACTCGGGCTTTCAATGACTATATATATATATATATATATATATATATATATATATATATATATATATATATATATATATATATATATATATGTGTGTGTGTGTGTGTGTATTGAGATGAAGAAGAACGACAAGAGCTCCGCCGCGCAGGCGCGAAGGAGAGAAAGGGGAAGTCAGATTAAGAACAGCCGGCCCCCCAGCATACGGGTGTTCTCGCTCGTTTGTCTTACAATATATATATATATACTATACACGCACACACACACACACATATATATATATATATATATATATATATATATATATATATATATATATATATATATATATAAATTCGTATCACCCCGGAAGTCGTACGAGCCGTGATCGTATCAGCCAGGTTTTACTCTCTCTCTCTCTCTATATATATATATACATATATATATATATATAGAGAGAGAGTAAAACCTGGCTGATACGATATATATATATATATAGAGAGAGAGAGAGTAAAACCTGGCTGATACGATCACGGCTCGTACGACTTCCGGGGTGATACGAATTTTTTTGTGGTCCCGGCCAAGGCCCATTAGCCTGCAGTGTAGTGGAGAACGGTTGTTGCGAACCGATTTCACACCGCGACGTTTGATACGAACGTACGCTACCGCGCGGATACGCAGAGGCGCTGCTCGCGCTGTCGCGGGAGACGCGGCAATCGCGAGCGGACATAGGCTCCGCGGCTCCAGTTTGTCATATCAGCGGCCCGTCGTCGCCTCCGAAATTGTATGGGCGATGCTTGGTGGCCTGAACGCGCCTTCGTGTGCCTTCGTGTTTACATTACAGATGGCATTGTCAGCTTTTTTCTTTTTATCACGTCGGCGCGTGTTGCTGCGCTCGAGGTAGCGTCGTTGTACTGCGCTTACACGCGCCTGTCACGGCTATTCAAGTCATATTCTCGCAATAAAACATCCTATGGAAGGTGAACGAGGACCGAAAGAAGAAGCGGAAGGTGTCGGTGCAGGAGCTAGGCCTCGCTACGTTAACATGCACGATTGTTGGGGATGAGTACACCTGTCAACTCTCCGATTTGCACGGGAGACTGCCGAATTTTGAACAAACCTCCTGATTTCGCGGACACGGCCGCAAATCTCCCGAGAAGCAACCCCAACACCATTGCGATAAGGAAATAAAAAAAAAAACAAAGGACAGCGGTTCAAAAATTTATGGCCTTCATCTATCGCGTACAAAGCTATCTGAAGTCATTTTCGCTGCATCACTCAGATGCAGTGTTGTACGGAACGGCGTTCCAAGGAACGACGTTCCTGGAACTAGTTCCTTTTGGGAGGAACGGATCGAGGAACGCCACCGTTCCATTCAGAATCGGTGGAACTGTAACGGTAACGCGTTACATTTACGAAGAAACGGCAGAGGGAACGGCGTTACTTCTGTAAACGTTCCACGGCATTCAGCAGGCGCACGCACGTAGCACATCATCCAGAACAGGGCTGATGGGCGAGCGCGAATACGGCGCAAAAATGTACCGCTCGCCTGTGATGTGACTATGATTATGACTATATGACTATGACTCCAAGGCGCCCGCTGGAGGCGCCGGGAACCGGAATATGCCGAGACTGACCACATGCTAACAGTAGTTTTTTTTTACTGCAGAACTGTTATGCTCGAGGTTGGCTATGAGTTGAAAGAAAATTATCATCATCATGAACAGGCACGTGCTCTTTTCGTCCTCGTCTTCATTTTCTGCTTCGCTCTCAGAACACATGCGCCTAATTTGTCCGGTGTGGGATGCAGTAATTCTGATGGGCGACAGAACAAGTAAAGCGAGAGCGAATGAAAAAGATATAGAGAAAGAGAGAGATAGAAATTCTTGGCGAAAACAAAATTCTCGGCGAGACGAGATTTGAAACCGTTTATACACGATCTGAAGGCGAGCGTCGATACCGCTTGGCTATCCATTTCTTTTTTTTTTTTTCAAGGTATTTATTCCACATAGGCATGGCACATTGAAGCAATTCAATACAGACAGAAAACTAACATGTTCATTCCGCACCTATCGCGACCCAACGACGAACACATTGCGCTAAAGAATTCGAATTCATCTCTAGAGCAAATACGCCAAGTAGCGGCCTGTTCCAATTATACACTAGAATGGCGGTAAGAATAAACCTGTCACCAGTGCAATATAAACCATTCTGGCTGACTTTCCGTTTGCTCGTATACATCTCTTAGCTGAGTGACCATCCTGTTGAAGTGGAATGTTGAGGGAACATGCGCGCACGCTAGCAGGGCATAGCATAGCCTTGTATAGTGTTGTTCGTCAAGGGGGGGGGGGGGGGGGGAGAACGAGTATAGAGAGAGAGAAAGGAAGAGATGGAAAGAAAGGAAAGAGAGAAAAAGATAGAAGGCGAGAGAAGGACCACAGAAGAGAGAGGGAAAGAAAGATATATAGAGAAAGATAAAAATAGAGAGAAACAAAGGGAAGAAAGAGATAAAAAGATACAAAAAAGAGAAATGAATATACAGAAATATGTTCAGTGACAGCGACCAGGGGACTTTACTAAGTTGCAATTGTGTATCCCGAACATTATTTTCTACTCGCACTGAAATATTGAATCAGCACTCATTAAGCGCCCAAATATTGTCCCTGTCTGTGCGGTTTCCTGTGCAAGACACTTAGTTATATCGGTGCATTGGTGGAGATTTCTGTTTGAATATCTGAAGCGCGGTATGCTGGCTGCGCCTTTGAAGATCGACGTGGAAAGTGCCACATGTGTTGGACTTGAAATAGACAAGGACGAAAGTTGCAGTTGGACATGTCTGTAGTAGGGCCGCTTGTCCCTAAAAAAAATCGTTAGCAGCGTTTATTTAGGTCCCTTTTACCTGCGTATAACCTCCTGTCGGTGACGTTAAATTCGTATAATATGTGTAGCTCTATGAGAGCTTTAGATTGCTCACTTTATTTCGCCTGAGGATTATCCGACACTATATTTTTATGAAAAATCAAATGTAACGTTAATGTAACGAGACGTTCCAATTTTCGGAATGTAACTGTAACGAGTTCCTTTTGCATTTGAGGAACTTGTAACGGGAACTCGTTCCAAAATTGGGAAGGAACGAGGAACGTGCTTGCGTTCCTGTTTTAGAGGAACGTGTACAACACTGCTCAGATGTTATGCGAAGAAAGCGTATTAAGATTTGGAAGGGGCCACTAGCTGTCGCAAATCACAACACATCTGGTTCATTAATTACACGCGCCGAATATTTACGAGTGCTAGTATGATCGCTGACGTCAAAAAACTTGACCAGGAGTCATTGAGAGCTGTTCATGCTATGGCTGCGGCCCCGAGAAATAACGAAAATGTACGCTCTTTTTTTTTTTTGTTGCATGGTAATCTTTTGTTTTCTGGTGATGTGAATATGTTTGGTAACCGCGCGAGATTCGTATCAACAAGATTTTACTGGATATATATATATATATATATATATATATATATATATATATATATATATATATATATATATATATATATATATATATATATATATATATATATATATATATCCTCTTCAGACCCCGTGTGCATTAAAATGCACATTTGTACTTTTCCGGTTTTGGAAATTCGCGCCCCTATTAAAGCCAACATTCTTGGTGCAATCGCATTCTAGAGGATGTGCTGTCATCTGGTCAGCATTACAGGAAGCACACTACAGTGGAAGCCATGCTTTCCCGCTTTGAAACATGGCGGAATTCTCGTCTTCGACGTTCTACTGACAGCGTCCAACAAAGTCCCAAATTACTCAATAACCATGCAGTAATATTTTTGAATTGTTGTTTCAATCTACTTAGGAAGGGTTTAGGAATAATTTACGCACGTAAATTATTCCTAAGTGTTATTCGTTATTCGTTACAGGTGCAGAAGCTGTTTGCCGTACAGGCGCAAATTTTTTATCGAGTAATAAACTATATGTGTGCATTCCAAAAATGTGTTTTGATTTCACCTGTGTGGCCACAAATTTACTGGGGTCTGAGGAGGATATATATATATATATATATATATATATATATATATATATATATATATATATATATATATATATATATATATATAACTCTGTGTGTGTGTGTGTGTGTGTGTGTGTGTGTGTGTGTGTGTGTGTGTGTGTGTGTGTGTGTGTGTGTGTGTGTGTGTGTGTGTGCGCGCGCGCGTGTGTGTGGAGGATGCGTTGGAACACGAGATCGCTACCTACTTACATCGAGTTGCTTTCCCATTATGTTTCACACTAAGATGATAATCCCTCGGGGGGTGGGAGCGGTTCGGCCTCTCTGCTACTAAGCAAGGATTGCTTTGCGGTGCAATGACTAATCACGCCGGATCTTCTTCGTACATGCACGTGCCCGACCGCACCTGGCTGCTGTTTCGCAAAAAGCTGGAATATGACGCCGAGTCCTGCATGGCCTCCTTTTTGAACACACAAGGCGTTTATTCATTTGTTCCCCTTTTAAATGCGAAGCATTTAGTGAACTTCGGCGACTTTGAGCGTATCTATCTAGCCGCCTACGACTTTGGGCTCTCCTGGCCGTATCGTTCAGGGGATTTATACCGAAATTGGTATGGCGTAACATGACTGTATGACGAACACGAGTGACTGGTGATATCATGAAAACCATGACTAACTTGTCATGGAAACTATGATTTACACGCCATGGCCGTAGTGCTCCTTCGGCCGTTTTCTTAACTTGATATATCCAAAAATTGGTACGATGTGAGATGTCTGCATGACCAACATAAATGACAGGTGGTAATATGAAAATCATGACGTGCATGTCATGTACAACACCATTTACATGCCAGGCTCATGGTGGGCTTGCGTCCAATTCGCTAGCTTGATAAGACCAAAATTCGTATTGCGCGACGTGACTGTATGACGAACAGAAATGACAGGTCCGAACATGTAAGTCATGACATGCATATTATGTGTAGCATGATTTGCTCCTTGCTGGCTGCTTCGCATTAGATCGATTCCCACAGTGTGTGGGATCTGCCGGATTTTTTTTCTTTTTCTGTTTTATTATTTGGGTTCTGTTTATTTATTTATTTATTTATTTATTTATTTCATCTTGATTATTGACAGGCACATTTTAGAACATTTGTTGTAACACGCGGTTGCTACCTACTTACATGGAGTGGCTTTCCTATTATGTTTCACACTGAGGTGATAATCCCTCGGGGGGTGGGAGCGGTTGGACTTTTCTGCTCCTGTGAACGATTCCAGCGAGGTGCCATCACTGATCGTGTCTTTTGTGTACATGCACGTGCCCAACTGAATCTGGCTACCATTCCACAAAAAAGCTGTAAACGTGATCATTTCAGAGGCGTACTTATGGAGCGCCCGACCGTCCATTCATCTGCCTTTGTGCTCCTTAAAAAAATGATAATAAAACTGTTGTACCGTGCAAGGGCTTAAAGACGACGGCTCACTGTAACCATATTCACTAGAATGAAGGCCGGTCCACCGGCCGCCATGTCAGTAAATAAATTATGTGTTTTTGTGTGTCAGACGTAAGTATCGTCATTTGCAAATATTTTGTTTTGGTTCAGCGAAAATAGTTCTTTTTGTGCTGTCATGGCAAGTGCTTTCCGCACACCCACAAAGCAGACATTCTGGACGTCTTGGAATAGCATGGCAATTGCGCTCTTCGGCGTCTCAGTTTAGCTGGCGAAATCATCGGTTCGTTCCTCTCTAAATTACTAGCGGCCATTTTATTGAAATATCAAAGCGGCAATGGGTTCTTCCTAGGAAGACCTTCAATGCTACCGTTTGACCCGGTCACTGGCCTTCTGTGTTTAGGCCGCCGCGGTAGTGCAGTGCTCGACTGTGCAGCAGCCGGTGGTGCTCGGCTGCTGACCCGAAATACGCGGGTTCAATCCCGGCTGCGGCAGTCACACTTCAATTGAGGAGAAGTGCTAGAGGCCCGTGCCTATAGATTTAGGTGCATGTTAAAGAACACTAGATGACAGAAATTTCCGGAGTCCTTCGTTACGGTGTGTGTCATAATGATATCGTGGTTTTGGCCCATAAAACCCGAGCAATTATTATTATTCCCTGTAATAATGATCGTAATAATTATTCGGGTTTTACGTCCCAAAAGCACGTTATTATTGTGAGGGACGCCGCAGTGAAGACCCCGGAAATTTTGACAATCTCATGTTCTTTCACCTAAATCTCGGTACACGGGTGTATAGCATTTCGCCTCCATCGTAATGCGCCCTCCGCGGCTGGGATGCGATACCGCGACCTTCGGATCAGCAGTCCAACCTCATAAACACTAGAACACCCGGGCGGGTGTAATTTTCCATGCAAATACTTTTTAAGGGACACCAAAGAGAAAAGAAGACTTTTCTGATACTACTATATTGCGATTTCGAAATCCCCATGCTTGCCGCGAGCCGACACTCGGCAAGCGAGAAAATGCGCAAAAAGAAAATGTGGATGGTGACGCCGCCTTGAAATTCCCGCAACAAACATCATGACGTCACAGATTTTGACGGCATCTGCTAGCTACTACATAGTTCCTAACTATTAAAAATGAAATACATTTTCGTCTGTGGGGGGCCATAGACTCAACAGACCAAGTTTAAGAAAATTTTGTTCAGCCAGTGTTTCCAAAATACGAAAAACACGCTTGAAATCCGTGACATCGCGCGCGGTGATTTCGGCGCGAAATTTAAAAATTAAACTTTGACCTTGATTTTTTCCTCCTTACGATGGTGAACTTGAGTTCTCAGAGAAATATAAGTCATAATCAAGTGAAAAGGTGGGTAGCGCTAGAACGAATACAAAAGACGAGATGAAGACAGGCGCTGTACTCACAACTCAAGTTTTTATTGAAAAACGTTCCTTATACTCGTATGCACTTCATTATGAACTTCATTATGAACGCAAACCAACTCGCTCATATATCTGATTCTGTAATGTAAGTCAATCTCAACCAATTCGTTACTTTGCTTCAGAGTCCCTTTAAGACAGTCGCCCCCCATTGGCTGCCTAATACATGGTTTAGCCAGGATATGAACGTTTTTAATATTACCACGTCATGGTTCGGCTCGCCAATGTAACGGTTCGCGATTTCGTCGCCACCATGTTGGCACAATTTCGTTACTATAGTAGTGGCCTTATTGCTCAGGCAGAACTTTGGTATGGGCGAGTTGGCTCATGGTAGAAGTTTCGGGGAGCAGCGCTAAAGAGCGCACGGACACAGACACATAGTAGACACGACGGGCGCTGGTCGCGTCTACTGTGTGTCTCCCTCTGTGTGTCGCGCGAATTGCTATTGCCCAAAAAAACGTTTGCGAATGGGTGCACAGAAATTCTGAAATGTTCTGCTAGCGCCAAGTAATGCCTGTTTGTGAAAGCATATCTGCGACAGCGCACTCCCGAGGTGTCGTGGAAGACGACGCCAAGCTGGAATGATGTCATATATGTTTAATATATCCCGAGGGGCGAGTGTCGACGTGCGTGTCCTACTTACGTCAAAAATGCACACTTGTAGCATAATTCGTCTTACTCGTCCGTGAATGGTTTGCTAATGTAGAGATAGGCGATGAAGCATGCTTCGAGCACAAAGTTATGGCACTGCAGTAGATTAAGTACGTTTTCTCCCTCCAAAAAGAAGACGCAAGCTTGGTTATTAACTTTAATGCGCCTTACGTGTAGCGCAAGTGCAGACGATCGCAATAAGCAAGCGCAACTCTACGGCAACTCCAGTTCAACCGCGAATGCAGAAGACTGCGCTGTATAATGCACACTCGCTGAGGAGTGTTACCAAACTGTGATAATATAAACAACAGAAAGTGAGTAGACTGATGAGCAACGTGCTTGGCTGGAGCAGAATCGGTGCCACTCTTTCGCGATTCAGGCACATTGCGTCATGATAGCGGGTCGTGCGAAGCCATTTACGCCCATATAGGCCCTTTGATCACGTGTCTTCATTGTCACAGGCAACTTTCACTTCAACCCTAGTAGTACACGCAGGCATACATGATGACATCCTGTATGCCTGCGTCGTAAACTGCTTGTAGCAATACAAGCACCGACACTCAAGACCGCGGTCGACGCGAGACATCTCACCGTCAACGGAAGCAGCGATGCAGCCGAGATGCAGTCTTCGCTCCGTGCACCGTGGGTCGAGAGGAACACGGCGTTTCACCACCGTCCTCGCCGGCATGATACACGAAGCGCACACACCGCGATGGGTTACGGCCGCAACCGCCGCCTGTTAAGACTAAACACATGCACGCACACGCCAACTGGCACACGCTGGCGCGACCGCCGGTGGGGAAGCGGCACTCGAGCAGTCCGTGCCGACGTGCACTACTGCCGCTGCGAGAACGGTGCAGGCGGGCGCGGACGACGGAGCGAGGCGAAAGAGTTGGTCGATCTCGCCTTCCTGTTTCTTTTTTCCCTAGCCTAGGGATGACGGGCTCACGCAGTAGAAAGGGAGCGATAGGCTGAGTCGAGCTCTTTTCGGGAAAGAGAGGTCTACCCAAAAATAAGACCCGCGTGCCATCTGGTATACGCTTTTTCAGGTGACGACCTGCTTCAACTAATGTGTGGATCCAGAAACACCCGGACATCTTAACTTATACGAAAAACAGCACACACTATTTTTAACCACTTTATCTGCGTCAATTTGAGCGCACCTTTCCTATTAAAACTGATCCAGACTGCTTCAAAGTCGTTCGTTACAAGGGGATACTACACTACAATACTACACCTCTTAATCGCATCTTTTATTGCTTCAAGGTTTCATGGTCCCCAGAAATGAGCTCCCTTCACTCAGTTGTGCCGCTAGAAATAATTTGTGATGCGGGCCTTATTTTAGCGAGGCAAACAACACACTCTGTCCCAGTGAAGCCGGTAAACAGTGACCTCAGTTTTTGGAAGCTTTCAAGAGGTGGCGCACACAGCATCATTCCTCGATCTCCTTGCTGAAATTCTCCGCCTTATAAAGAGTGCACGGTATGGCTTCTCGCATCAAGCACTTGGCCACGAAGAAAGCGCAGCTGGCGCGATCGATGCGAAACCAAGTGCGCCTGCGCGACACCGAAATAGACAACCGAGTGAAGAAGGTGATCGCAGCGCCACAAGGCTAAAAGTTCCCGCCGCGCGCTTAATTTGAACAGTCCCAAAGACGGTCGTTTTATGCTGCCTAAGGTGATTACGACCGCTCTACACGGAGAAAACTTGATGCAGCACGAAACAACAGTCTTCGAATATGTCTTGGCCTTCCAAAAGGGTCGTCTCGAGCAGGAACTGTAGCAGAAGCCAGATGCTTGCCTCTTGAAGTGATATCTGCGCAGGAAACAATTCGGATTCACCTCAGGCACGTTATTCACACCAAGACCCATTTTTAAGGAATATCTCTAAAGCCCGTCCTACATCTAGCTTCGGGCAGGCCGTTGGAAGCATATGCGCACGTATTTCGATCCCTGCTCAGGCGTCACCTATTATACCGAAGTACATCTCGCCCTGGACACTGTCACCACTAAAAATTGTGTCATATATCCCCGGAATCAGTGCAAAAAGGAAAATTCCCCAAGCAGCAACCCATCAGATAGCGTTAGAGTATATATACAAAGAATACGGCGACGAAACGCACATATTCACAGATGGCTCTCCAACCCAGTGTCCATCATCGTACGGAGTTTTTGTGCCCTCTACAGGGAAATTCCTCGCGTTTCGCCTAGAGAGAGCGACATCCTCTACGTCAGCGGAGTTATATGGCATTCGGGAGGCCCTTTTGTTATACTACGACAGCATCCGCCAAAAAGATGGGCAATATTTACAGATTCTAAAGCAGCCCTACAAAGTATGTGGAACAGGCTTAAGCGTGGTAATCACCAACCGGTAGCGTCTGATATCGCATATCTTCATCACAGCGCTAAGGTTGCTGGACATAGCATTACGTTCCACTGGATACCTGGCCACGCTGGTATTTCGGGAAACGAGAAAGCGGATGAAGCTGCCCGAAATGGACTCCAATACCGGAATTACAGAAGAATATTTTTTTACCAAAGCCGACGCTTCGAACATCGCTAAAAGATATGCTCATCAGGAAAAAGAGCGCGTTTGGAATTTGCCGTTTCGCAAACATAACTTTCTGTATTGTGTTGACCCAGAAGTGAGAGCGAAAATTTCCCATCCACTCCCTCGTCACCTAGAGACACTATATCATCGTCTTCCGACTGAACGTGGCATACACGAACAGTTATTTGTACCGCATTGGGCGTACCACAAGTCCCTGTTGTGATAACTGTGGCAGAATAGAAACAGTGGATCACATACTACTTGAATGTCCCGTGTACCGCGACAAGAGACAATTCTTTGAACGACAAGTGGACATGATTTACCACGACCAGTTAACGTTGCGCAACATATTAGGCCCAGTGCCCGGACATTCAAAACAGCGTCGGGTTGTACAATCATTAGTCAATTACCTGTCCGAAATTGGCCTTGTCGAAAGGCCTCTAATGATCGAATAAATCACATAGGAAAAGCTTAACTTACCTCACACCCTAATTGTAAATACTTTGATCAGGTTCACACGCACCGTTCTTATTTGTTTATATTCTTTTTTCTCATTCTTTTCTTCCCTCTCTTCTGAAATCTTTTAGTCCCCTTCCTCATCCCTATACAGATTAGCATGTCAGCGCTATATAGACGCCGGCAAAAATCTCTATTTTTCTAATAAAGAGTCTCGCTCTCTACACAAAGCGTTTATGGTACATCTCTTTGGAATATGCTTGACTGTAGCCTAATGAGCCTAACAATGTTGCATACATTTCTAAAAAAAAGTTAAATCACTCCATTTTTGACAATATATAGCATTGCGCATGCTTGAACACGGTCTCGATTTTTTCTTTCCATGCTAAGACGTATAAAATATTGTTTGAAAAATTTTGATGTTTTGTGCCATTTTCTTTTTTTTTACTGTAATTGCTTGTTTTAAATATTGCAGGTACTTTTGTTTGATCTTACCACAACTTGTATAGTAGCACCTGCCATAGATGGTTTTTTTTTTCGTGATAAATAGTAGAGAGCCTTTAACAAATTTGTTGGGTCCCAAAAATGCGTTTTTTTCGTAATCAAATGCATGTCTTGTGCTAAATAAACTTTCACACTCCTGGAAGTTGTGAATGACAATGCTGTGTGAATTACAAGGCATCATAGACATGTTATAAGGGCTTTAGCTGACTTAACTCTTTCAAATAAACGAGTTACCGCATCCCGCCCGAGAAAGTGTAATTAGAATAGTTCCTACCGGTGGAACTGCAAGTCTGCCCGCCGGACAAGACCAACACCCTGCAACATATGGTGCTGTGGTGAAATAATTGCCCGCAAGTGCCACTGATATCACCACCATGAGGCGCTACCAGGCCGTACGAAGCGAAATCAGTTCAGGAACAGTTAGAAGACTAGTGAGGGTCGCTGCTGCACACTCAACACTTTGGAAATCCACTATGGCTCGTGAACAGGGCTTGAGCGGCCGCAATGAGTCATGGCTACCGTGGGCGCAGGAGGCCACCTACGCCTTTGGGCTGAAACCTGGTCGTACAGTAAAGTTTATTTCTCCCTCTCCCTTTTTCCTAATTCAACTGTTTATGTCACAATCGACAAAGGTAGTAAAAGCAAGTGAAAGCAGGTAAAATAACCTATCTGACATCTAAAATCATCTTCAACGGATACTTGAAAAGTCAGTTCTCCTGGTTAAAACCAGGGCTGGGCAGTATCGAAGATACATGTATCTTAGGTACTATCTTAGATACTTTTTAAATGCGAAGAATTTCTTTGCGTACTGTAAGCACTTTTGCGTTTCTATCCACGTATCTATATAAATCTATCTATCTATCTAGCCGCCTACGTCTAGGTGCTCTCGTAATCGCCTCCTTTACTGGGGTTTACCAAAATTTGTATGGAAGGGTAACAGGTATTGACGAATATGTCTGGCTGGTCATGACATGAATAACTTGAAAATCCTGTCGCGTACGTCGTCAAACCCTTTCCTGCAGACACGTGTGGCACATACCCGTATACCACGGGCCGTGGTATGCGGGTATGCGCCACAGGTGTTTGACAATTTATGTCGACCCGGGGAGGACATACATTAGTAATTTAAAAGCGAGAGCGTTAAGCAAAAGTGACGTCGGCAGCGTTGACCCGACGAATTGAAAAAAAGCCGGCAGATCCCACGCACAGTAGGAATCGATGTAAAGCGAAGCAGCCAGGAAGGAGCAAAATCATGCTTTACGAAATTTGCGTGTCATGTTTTACTTCTTACGACCTGTCATTTGTGTTCGTCATAGAGTCACGTCGCGATATACCAATTTTGGTGTATGTCAAGCTAGCGAACTGGACGTAAGCGCACCATGAGCGTGGCATGTAAATGGCATTGTAGATGACATGCATGCCAAGATTTTCATGTTACCACTTGTCATTTATGTTCGTCATACAGTCATGTCACTCAATACCAAATTTGGTGTATATCAAGCTAACGAAACGGCCGCGAGCGCGCCATGAGCGTGGTATGCAAGTCATGTCGCACATGACAAGTCATGATTTCCATATTACGACTTGTCATTTACGTTCGTCATACAGTCATGTCACTCAATACCAAATTTTGTGTATATCAAGCGAACGAAACGGCCGCGAGCACGCCATGAGCGTGGTATGCAAGTCATGTCGCACATGACAAGTCATGATTTCCATATTACCACTTGTCATTTATGTTCGTTATACAGTCATGTCACTCAATACCAAATTTGGTGTATAGAAAGCTAACGAAACGGCCGCGAGCGCGCTATGCGCGTGGAATGCAAGTCATGTCGCTCATGAAGTCATGATTTTCATATTACCACTTGTCATTTATGTTCGTCATACAGTCATGTCACTCAATCCCAAATTTGGTGTATATCAAGCTAACGAAACGGTCGCGAGCGCGCCATGAACGTGGCATGTAAATCATACTTTTCATGACAAGTTAGTCATGATTTTCATGATATGACCAGCCATTTATGTTCTTCATACAGTCATGTTATGCCATACCAAATTTGGTATAAATCCCATTAACGATACGGCCAGGAGAGCACAAAGTCGTAGGCGGCTAGATAGATAGATAGCTAGATAGATAGATAGATAGATACGCTCAAAGTCGCCGAAGTTCGCTAAGAAATGCTTCGCATTTAATAATAAATGTCAGGGTCCCAGCAGGAATCGAACCCAAGCAATCTGCGTGGCAATCAAGTATTCTACCACAGAGCCACGCCAGTTCTCGAAAGGGCTTTGGAAAAAGGCCCCATGCAGGCGTAATATTGGTGAAACGTCAATTGTGGTTTCAGTGCTGGCTATCTAATTTTATAAACATTACATATGTACTCCTATGATTTAGGAGAACTTTTTGTTGGGCAAGTTGGTACGCGTTATTAATATAAGTTTTAAGGCGCTAATGAGGACATACATAAATAGAACATACACAAGATAGATGAGGCGCTCTGTCCTGCGTTCTATCTTGTGTATGTCCTCATTTGCACCTTAAAAATTCTATTATGTACTCCTATGATGCAAGCGTTATGTCGGGCTAACGTCCATTGTATACTTAAGCGCCATCCAACGTACTTCGTCCACGAAGCACTATCCAGCGCTACCATACTCGCAAGCACAAGTGCTACATATCAGATTACCGCTTCTGGTGTAGGTGATACCCATGTTTCTGTCGGGGATACTGCCATAGCAGCATCCCCGACCGATAAACGTTGACTGAACTCCGCTTCTGAACCTGATACTGCTGCCACTGAGACATCTGAATACAGCGAGATTCTTTTATCTTTCCGCCACAGTCCTCCAGCGAGGGTAGGTGTTGAGGTGCGCGCGTCGCTAATGGTGGAGCAGAGTCACGTGCTGACACTCGAGCTATCTCTACAAAAAAAAAAGCAAGTGCGTGAACGTCTGCGTGCATACAACCTTTCATTTCTCGGTATTTTCTTTCTTTATAGTTGTGTCGGTGCCATGAGAATTGCTGATAGCCATTGTAGTGTTCTGCATACTCCAATGCCTACTGCGTGCTTCGCGCGAATTCTCATGCGCCTGTATTGTCGCTATCGAACTATCTCTCGCGTAGTGCTTCGAAGTACGAGGACTACAAGAATGGGGTTGCTCTGTGCCTCACGGCTTTCACATACCTGCGATTTGAATAATATCGTTGGTGCACTTATATAGGATATCATTGAATAATACGCGATTAAGACCCTAGCAACTATCGCCCTACCTGTGCCGATGCTACATGAAATAGAAAAAGCATTTACCTAACAGAACATGTCTTGGAGTATTATATCTTTGTTCTTCCTGCTACAGTGTTAAAGGGGTTCTTTTAGTCATAATTTGAATGTTAGCACAAGTGCTTTCTTTGCTGTCCTCCGTCTGCATTGATAGGCTTTGCCCGCATGTTTAGTGCAATAGGTATTTTGTAACCTGCGGCTAAAACACTGTCTGCTTTATTTATTATTTTTAATTTTCTGCGTCATTCCTATACTGTTTACACATACAGGGTGTTTCAAGAAATGTGTCCACTATTTTTAAAAAATAAGCAAAATGTGGTATTTGCTCGCTGTCTTCATATATGCTTTTTCTGTAGCGGCAGGCATCTTAAGATGGTTGAAGAATGATTTGGGACAGTAATTAAGAAAGTTCAATGAATTAACTTTTTAATTAATGGAGTTAGATGGTTAAGTCCAATGGGAGAATTAAAGCCCTTCATGCGAAGAACCCATTTTAGCTTTGAGATTTCGAAAAAGCGGCCTCTATTAATTATTGTGGCGTAATGAAATTCAGGCAAATTCAACGGCGAAACCGAAACCCAAGCACCGATGAGCGCACCAAGCAGACGACGAGAATGACGTCACTGTTCAAGACAACGGTTGCAGAGGTGCAGTGCTTCCCCGTTCATTAACGTATGTTCGTCATGCGTGCTACTACTGCAAGCGCAGCCCACGCACCCACACCAAGAAGTCGGTTGATGGTTGATATAATGACGCTCACTCATTCTGGACGTCTCAGACGAATATGGCATTTGCGCTCTTCCGCGTTTTGATTTCGCCGCTGAATTTCGGAGAATTTCATGACTTCGCAATTAATCCTAGATGCCGCTTTTTCAAAATCTCAAAGCTGAAATGGGTTCTTCACATGAAGGACTTCACTTCTCCCATTTGACTCAACCGCCCAACTTCGCAAATCAAGCAGTTAATTAATTTAACTTTCTTAATTACTGCCCCAAATCACGTCTTCAACCATCTTAAGATACTTGTCGCTACAGAAAAAGCAATTGTGAAGACATCGAGAAAATGCCGCATTTTCCTGATTTTTTTAAAATAGTGGACACATTTCTTGAAACACCCTGTATATCTACATTCCATGTGAGTTTGCTCTTATGCCAAAGCGATATAAACAGGAAATGTAAAGTAATCGGGACGTACCTAGAGTATACAGTAACAAAAATCCTGCTTACGACTTGGTAAAGTACGGCAAATGAGTTTGCAATACAACAATGAAAAATATGAGCAAGATACCTTAAAGATAAGGGAACCCTATTGGAAAAACTCTCATAGTGGGTACTGGAAAAGATGGTGGATATAGTGGAAATACTGCTGGGCATGCTGGAAATCATGGTGTTGATAGTGGACAGGGGTGAGTGGCATGGTGTACGTTAAATGGGCAAGGTGGAAAGGATAGTGGACGATGGTGGAGAGTAGCAGCAAAATATTGGGTAATGTCCCACCATCCACTATCGCGCGAATGCTGGAAAGCAGCGAGGGAATGGTGGGTGAGGAAAATGATGGTGTACCATGCTGTACCATACTGGAGAAGCTGCGCCAAACCGTCATGGCGGCAATGAGGTCACGTCCGACAGCGTCGGAAGTAAAATAGGCACTGCGGCCGTGACCACTAGGGTCGCCTCTGTCGTCCTCTCACATTTTTCTTTCCTGACATGGCGCCTGCGCTGCTACAACGTGGTCATGGCGGGCTGATTGTGTTTGTGCTGATGCGGTTGATTTTTGTGCGGGCCGTTGTTGTGCGTTTTATGTTGTGGTCAGGGACGTAGGCGGAACTTCTTGAATGAATATCATGTGCGGTATGCGCGAACTGAGTGATCAGCAGCCGCCAGCTTCCCAATACGATTGCTTTGTTGGTGACAAACGTGATTAGTCTTGGAATACACCGTCTTCAAATGCTTCCGCACATCATCGATGAACAACGCCCGAATAGTTCCTCGCAACGCGCTCTGTGGCGTGGAGAATCGACGAGTCAGTTCGTACACATAGGGAACTCACCACATTGCCTCTGGACCGACGGATGCCCGTAAACGGGTTCTCAGCGGATGCCGACTCGTCACGTCACTTGAAGACCGGCGGACGTCGCAACTGTACACTGCCAGCATATTTTCGTGAGAAAGGCTGAGCGCTATACTATGCGTGTTATGCATTATTATTGCTTTATGCGGTATAGCCGAGGGATATTGAATGCCGCGGTGCTGATTGCTCTTGCAGTTGTGTTGAACCTGATACGACACGACGTTTGTAAAGAGCTTAATCGATACTGTTAAAGGGGGCTGGTATATGTGAAACGGACGCACTACCCGCCATAAAACTGAAAGCAGAAGCAAAATATTCGCCAGAAAGGTGCTCATTTTACACAGGTATTTAGCAACCGTCACTGCACTTCGAATAACAAAACTAAAAAAATTATTGCTACAGCCACCGGGTTGAATGTGCTGTGGCAATTGTGGTACTGTAGCACCGGCTTGGGGACTGGGAATCGGTGAGGCGCGATAAGTTGCATTTGCAGATGTTTGCTTAGCGTTTATTTTGTGTCATTAGGTGAAGCAATAATGAACACTGTAATGAACACTCTTAAGTTTTTATGGCGGAAAGAACGGGAATTTGTTCAGAATCCGTCGCTAAAAACGGCAAAATGTTGCAGGTGGACTTCGGGAAAATGTGGGGGGGGGGGGGGGGGGGGTCGGCAGTGCAGCGCGAGCGCAAACTGGCCGGCTGTGTCTCCCCGTTGGCCGGCTTCCGGCGTCGTCCACTGTGGATTTGATTTGCCGCTGCAATGTATGAAAGTTTAGGCTGTGGTTCAATTATGTTTTCTTTTTTCTTGCTCGGCTCGGGCGAGCGGATCGCGTTTTTATTTTGCGAGGGGAAGGTTATTTGACTACTGAATTAACCGGCTTGTGGTTTTCAAGAAATTGATTTCAAGAGCTGCCATCAAGCTATGCTGCCGGCCTCTATTGAGGGCAAGTAATTGTCCCGGCACGGAATGCCGACACTATTCCGTTTACGTCAGCTCGCGAAAAAAAAATTGTTATAACAGCCGGTAATAGTTAACCAGCTGTTTGTGGTGCGATTATACTGCATTATGAAAGATACGTTTAAACTTCGCGAAGACAACACGCTAAAACATAGAAACACACACACACACACCGTGCGCTTCATGTGTGTGTTTATGTGTTCTAACGAGTTGTCTTCCAGATTGAACGTGTCCGCTATATCTATGAACCGACTAGCCGAACAACATGCCATGCCTACAAGGACTCACTATATGCATTTTATTTTACGTAAGGCGCATCAATATGTTGATTCGCCTACGATGACTTTTCTATTTCTAATCTATTTTTATTTCTACTCAATTTCTATTTCTATTCTATTTCTATTCTATTCCTATTCCTATTCTATTTCTCTTCTATTTCTACTTCTGTTCTATTTCTACTCTATTTCCACTTTTATTCTATTTCTATTATATTTCTATTTCTACTTCTATTCAACTTCTGTTCCTGTTCTATTTCTATTCTATTTCTAACCTATTTCCATTCTACTTCTACTCTATTTCTGTTTCTAATCTATTTCTATTTCTATTCTACTTCTATTTCTACTCTATTTCTATTTCTAATTATGCTGTTTCAATGTTTTTCGGGTTATTGGAGAAATGCATTTCTTTGTAGTCCCTTCAAATAGAGCCACCGAGGGAGAACCGTGATGTTCTTGGGAAGGTTTTCTACTAGGGTTTTTAGCAGAAGCTGCTTGTATAGGCAAAGGTATAACAAAACTATGTGGGACCCGCTGTGGGCAGGAAACTCAACATAAAAGTAGAAAGTAAGAAAAGGAAACAAGTTTGGCTGAAAACACCAAGAAATGTAGAAAAGTGAATAAAGCTGTTCACTGAGTCAGGCTGTTTATTGCTTGGTGCAAACAGGCTATTGTGCCTGTTTCGCCTGATAACACATTTGGAACACAAGTCAACAATTTGTTTTCTGTGCTTAACTTGTGTGCCTTGTGTAACAGGAAGATATCTTTTCATTCCTAACAGAAAGAGCATTGAAAGAAAGATGTTTCATTGACTAATATGCCGCCATCTCGTACCTGCCACGTACCTTGTACACAGCATACTTTCTACCTACCTAGGCTACCGTCCATCATCTGCCCACCTAAACTACTGTCCACTATCCACCCAGCATCCACTATCCAACCACCTTCCACTTTCCACTATGCATCCACCATCCACCCATTACATTAATCCACTATCATGATGGATGGTGGTTTCCACCATGCCCACTACTTGTGTTTTTCCAATAGGGCAAGTCATGTATTGACATATAAATAAAGTATAGTACAGTGTAGCAGTGGGTGGGAAATAGAAGTGAGGGCGAGGAGGAATAACGTGAAGGTGAGGAGGAGACAGTTGCGCCTCTGCATGACGAATGAAGGTCCCCTTCTCCAGTATGGTACAGCATGGTACACCAATCCTTTTCCTCACCCACCATTTTCTCGCTGCTTTCCAGCATTCGCGTGATAGTGGATGGTGGAACATTACCCACTATTTTGCTGCTACTCTCCACCATCGTCCTCTATCCTTTCCACCTTGCCCATTTAACGTATACCATGCCACTCACCCCTTTCCACTATCAACACCATGATTTCGAGCATACCCAGCAGTATTTCCACTATATCCACTATCTTTTCCAGTACCCACTATGGTAGTCTTTCCAATAGGGTAAACTACTGTCCACTATCCACCCAGCATCCACTATCCACCCAGCATCCACTATACACTATCCAACCACCATCCAGTGTCCACTATCCAACCACTATCCACCCAGCATCCACTATCCACCCACCATCCACTATCCAGTATACCACCCACTACATTAATCCACTATAATGGTGGATGGTGGTTTCCACTATGCCCACTATTTGTGTTTTTCCAATTAGGGAATTCTAGAAACATAACACCAAGTACTTCTTTTTTCTTATCAGCATCCCCACAAGCCGTTTCGTGCAATTTTACTCTAGAGGTGCAGCCTGTATCGTGTTTATACAGGGTGTTTCACGTAATCTAGAACCAAATATTTAAAAAAACATTGATTTTAGCTGAACGAAAGCAACGACATATGGTTTGACGTCATATGGCACTTGTTAGGGTATTTATATCTTGCGCTTAACTGGTTGTTTAATTAATATCAATTATATAAAATTTTTGTTATTCACTATGGCTGAGAGCATTTCGTTACGTTGTGTACGGCATTCCAAAACTATACCTATCCCTTTTTTTGTCTGGCATTGTGTATAATGCGTGGCGATTTTTTTCCGGCGTTTAAAGAAAGCCCGCGAAATATCACCAGGTGTGTGTGTTTGTGCGCTACCGTACTGCTACGCTCTCAAAAGTGCTTCGAGCGACAGAACCAGCGCGAGGACCACACTGCGAAATGAGTTGCCGCGGCTTCAGGCACCGGCTTCCAAGTGCGTCAGTATTTCCGACGGCTGCACAAGGCAAGAAAACGCCGTCGTCCCTGAGAAGCGGGAATGTGATGATCCGCGCTCTGTTTCGCACGAAGCACGTTTAGGAGCGCTGCAGTACAGTAGCGCATGACCGCAGAAACGTGGCTTTATTTCATATTTCGCGGGTCTTCTTTAAAAGCCAGAAAAAAAAATTCGGCAGATCCCAACTACCCTGGGAATCGACGTTATGCGAAGCTTGCGGAGGCAAGGTGACTGGGTTCTAATTTCCTTATTGAGCGAAACGTTACGAAATCAAGTTAAATATATGTATAAATGTTGTACGCACAGACATATGTTGAACAGTCGCATATCTTTCATATAACCAATTGTTTACAGTTGCGTAATGATGCCAACAGAAACATGGGTATCACCTACACCAGAAGCGGTAATCTGATATGTAGCACTTGTGCTTGCGAGTATGGTAGCCCTGGATAGTGCTTCGTGGGCGAAGTACGTTGGATGGCGCTTAAGTATACAATGGACGTTAACCCGACATAACGCTTGCATCATAGGAGTACATAATAGAATTTTTAAGGTGCAAATGAGGACATACACAAGATAGAACGCAGGACAGAGCGCATCTATCTTGTGTATGTTCTATTTATGTATGTCCTCATTAGCGCCTTAAAACTTATATTACTAACGCGTACCAACTTGCCCAACAAAAAGTTCTCCTAAATCATAGGAGTACATATGTAATGTTTATAAAATTAGATAGCCAGCACTGAAACCACAATTGACGTTTCACCAATATTACGCCTGCATGGGGCCTTTTTCCAAAGCCCTTTCGAGAACTGGCGTGGCTCTGTGGTAGAATACTTGATTGCCACGCAGATTGCTTGGGTTCGATTCCTGCTGGGACCCTGATATTTATTATTTCAATTCGTGAGGTCAACGCTGCCGACGTCAGTTTTTCTTAAAGCTCTCGCTTTTAAATTACTAATGTATGTCCTCGCCGGGTCGACATAAATTGTCAAACACCTGTGGCGCATACCCGCATACCGCGGCCCGTGGTATACGGGTATGTGCCACACGTGTCTGCAGGAAAGGGTTTGACGACGTACGCGACAGGATTTTCAAGTTATTCATGTCATGACCACCCAGACATATTCGTCAATACCTGTTACCCTTCCATACAAACTTTGGTAAACCCCAAGGAGGCGATTACGAGAGCACCTAGACGTAGGTGGCTAGACAGATAGATAGATAGATAGATAGATACTAGATAGAAACGCAAAAGTGCTTACAGTACGCAAAGAAATGCTTCGCATTTAAAATCATCACGCAGATGTATGAAACCATAAAAATAGGATCGGTCGTTTTGGAATGCCATCTACGACGTGACAGAACGCATTTGACCCTAAAACGAATATTAAAATTTTTTTAATAATTTACATTAATCAATCAACCAATTAAGCGCAAAGTGAAATATACCATAACAAGTGCCACATGACTATAAACCATATGTTGTTGGTTTTATTCAGTTAAAGTTAATGAAAATGTTAGATATTTCGTTCTAGTTACGTGAAACACCCTGTATATATATTCCCTGTGATTGTTTGATACGAAACCGCCTTGCTGTTTCACCATAGTATAATCGTTTTCCTTTTTTAGGTCGCTGTAAAGTTTTATTACTGTTACAAATCACCACGTAATCTGAGCGACAAGTCGCAATAGTGTGAATAGCAGTGGTATCCTGCGACATTTGCACAGCAACAATACGTCTGAGACGTTGCTATAGACGGCACAAGTTCTCTCTGAGGATCAGTATTAAAATATTCTGCGTTAATGAACATTTTGCTAACTAACGTTTACGCCGGCAGATAATTAGAATATAAAAGGTCATTGCAGTTTTATATCGTCTGTGTGTACACGATGCGTCAAAAAAGTAAAATATCGCTACCAGTGTTCTTCCCCCTGTATACAGATGACGCGTGATCCGGTATTGTTAAAACGGTGGTACGTTTGCGGACAAGGTATGTCTGCACAGCGGAATTTGCACCATCATGTGAAGGCTTCTTATGGACGTTGTTGTGAGTAGTTAGCAACTCGCCAGCTGTTCAGCAACTAGAGCAGTGGCACCCATCAATTGCAAGTGTAATGCGCAAAAACTACTGACGGTGCATCCTATGAAGATCTCTCATGTTAAGCAGCCAAACGGATCCTAATAAGTTGTTTCGGAATAAAACTAAGAGACTATCATAAAGAAAGACAGAACATTTAGGTTACTGACAGATATTTTATTAAAATTAAACGAAGGTGTTCGCAGTTAATTAATTTTCAAGCAGACGTTTTGGTACATGGGCGTTTCCTGCTTCATTATATCGATCTATATTAACAAATTTGCAAAAGTATCGAAGTACTTAAGATACAAGTGGGATGCATCGTAACGGATACAATTATTCCGGTAGTATCTTGTATCTGTATCTCAAATAACTTATGCCCAAGTATCTTTTATCGTATCGCGATACAATTTCAAAGTATCTTTGCCCAGCCCACGGAGTAAGAATAGACAAGAGAGGAAACTCGGCGGCGTTCCGCGCCGCGATAGTGTCACCCTGAAGAGCGGCGGCGGACGTCGTGACAGCGCCACCTGCAGAAGCGCGGCCGAACTGCCGCGTCGGAGCGGCAGACGCGGAAAGCGTCGAGCCCTCTCTTGTCGTCTGCTTGCGCGCCGCTGCTTGGTGCTTGAGCACCACACTTGCATATCATGGAACTGTTGACAATCGCTACAGCGGTTCGTTTTAATTTATTCCCCAATCCATCCGTGTTTTCCGTAAGCTTTTATTTTCTTCAATTTATTCACCTTCGCATGCTAGGGCAAAATTTTTTTGTGGGAAACTGGCGCGCTATATGCGCTCATAACGAAACAAATGCCGTGGAGCTTGCCTGCTCACCATTTCGCTGAGAAAATGCTGTTCACAGACGTAGTCGCTTGCTGTGAGATCGCGATCCACCCGGGCTCTCGCCCATTCGTGCAAGCGTTCAGGGTCAGCTGGAGCTTTGAAGGTACGAACTTTTTCAGCGCAAGACTTATATCCACTGTTGCAGTTCGAGACAAAGCATCGGCGCCCAATGTCGACTATCAGCGACCTCATACACAGTCAACGTACATCGCGAATCAGCAGCGTAAGAACTGCCGAACTTACGACGTGTTAATTCTCGAAGCCAACACCGACGTTGTTCCGTCTGTTCACGCCTGTCTGCCCAAATGTGATGCAGAAGTGTGATTAAATTTTCTATCCCCGCACACCAGTTCTGTATCGCGTGCTCTGATCAGCATTTTTATGCTGCATGGTAATAAACTAGAATAAGCTGTCGTCTTTCGTTATGTCAAAAAATTTACGGAACACCAAGCCAAACCATTCGTGGTTTTCTATACAGGCCTGCTACGATTTTAGGTCGTCTGCTTTCTGAAGTGTGCCAGTTCGTTCCTTTTATTGTCTTCTTAAAAGCATGCGATACAAAATCTGAAGAGAAAAGAAAGATTGGCACTAAGACGCTTTGCTCAGCTTTATTTTCTTAGCGCAAACCTTTGTGGCAAAAAACTATTTTTTGGCGGTACATGGCAACGTATCGCAAGCGGCCAGTGGAACATGTAGCAGACGACGCCCGGGCGCCGTCGGAGCGCGCTCGCTCGCTCGCTCGCTCCTACCGCGGCGGAAAACGAATAGTCCCGCGCGTCGCCGCGAGGATCGCTGCGCGCATGTTCGCCAACCTCCTCTCCCAGGATGACATTATCGCGGCTCACGCTCGCGCTGGCGCGGGTCCGGAGTTTCCCCTCCTGTCTTCTTGCTCCGTGGCCCAGCCCTAGTTAAAACATCCTGAGCCATTGGTCTCTATTGGCACGATCAGTTAGTCCTATAATTAGTCATCGTTTATTGCTGAAATAGCGGTCCAGAAAACTCTCAGTGCTACTTTCATGCCAAGGAAATGCTTATTTTGAAATAAAATCACGTTTTAGTGGTCCACACGGCGTTAGCGCACTTCAAATTACCCGCCCGAAAACGGGCCTCCTGATGTAGCAGTTGCCTTGGCCAACGTTACCCGCCTTTACTGCGCGGCCGCCGACACTAGTAGC
>JALIZH010020573.1:0-57500 GCA_030522465.1 Rhipicephalus appendiculatus | reverse complement strand
GAAAGCTCTGGCAATATACGGTAGTCAAAGTGGCTTGTTTAGAGTGGTGTAGGAGAGGTCGCCTGACCCGTGCGAAGGCGTGAGTGACATGAAGCTGCTCATCACCCTTTATTCCCCTTGCCTATTTCCCACCTCATCCCCAACAGCGGCCAAGAGTCGTCCTTTCCTTTAATAAAGGTCGTATTCATTCATTCTCAGCTGGTATTATCAATTATATTGATTCCTCCCCAAAAGGAGGAGGAATCAATAAAATTCGCTTTTTTTGCCGTGTAGTTAGCGCCACCGAAACAGAAAGTAAAGAGAAGAAGCTCTTCAATAAACATTAAACAAACACGAAGGAAAATGTAGGATAAAGAACGTCATATGTGCGCGGAGCATGATGCTCAGTCACAGCGTTTGCTCGAGAAGCAACATTCAAGGCCATTGTTAGCTTTCTTAAAGGGACACTAAAGTGAAACAGTGACTTGGTTTAGATTGATAAACTGTACTCTGACAAGTCTAATGTAAGTTTCACCATCATAACTTCATTACTGAGGGCGAAAATCAAGGTTGAAGTTTTATTTTTAAATTTCGCGCCGAAATCTCCGCACGTGACGTCACTAATTTCAAAATGTATTTTTTCGTTATTTTCGCGACATTGGCTCGATGAAATTTTCTGAAACTCTGTATGTCAGGTCTATGGTCCCCACAGATGACAACGTACTTCATTTATACCGATTAGGAACTACGTAGGACCTTGTAGACGCCGTCAAAATCTATAACGTCACGGTGTTTGGTGCGGGAATTTTAAGGTGGCGTCTCCACCTGCATTTTCTTTTCGCGCGTTTGCTCGCTTACCAAGCATCGTCTCACGGTAAGAGTGGCGTTTTCGGGATTGTGGAATTGTACTTTAGTAATAAGCCAAAAATGGTTTTTTCTCTTTAGTGTCCCTTTAATGCGCCTAGGGCAAGTTCATTTCCTGAGTGTCCACTGTGTCATAATTCGTGGTCATATTACGATGTAGCGCTGTACCCACTATGGGTCTGTAAGGCAATGTATGTATGGTGGTAATATGGAGCGCGAGCAGCACTGTGCCAGCCGAGCACTCCCTTGCTTCATGAAACAGCCGTGGGCACTCTGTGGCGCTGATGCAGGCAGTTCAATGCACATGCTGTGGGGGGAACTAAGGAAACCATGGAACATGTACTGATTGAATGCGGCGATATCCACCCAGGTATACGTGTGGGCACGAGTCTACATGAAGCCTTGGGTTTTGGGGACAACAATAGAAAGCTGAACACGTCCGCGATAGAAATAAGTAAGAGACGGTTAGGGTATTGGTGGCAGAAAAGTAGAGATAAAGGGCAAAAATAAATAATGGGGAAAAAATGTCCTTCTGCCTTTAGAGGAGGAGAGATGGACCGTGAATTTATATTCTTCTTTGGTATAATAACATAGATTTAATCAATGTAGATAAGGCATTAGGCCAACATAAAAAGAAAGTTTTCTTTCCCTATTTTTTCAAGCCTGGTGGCAGACATGTCACCGCCCCGTTATAAAGGGGACGCTCAAAGCATCCATCAATCCATCCGATGCTCTGTGCGCTGGCTCACGTGCTATCTTTCATGCTGCGCCGCGTTTCTTCGTGCGTGCTTCGTTCGTTATCCGCTCCGTCTTTTTAAAGCGGTCCGGGTTGTTCATGCCAAGTTTACGCGCTGCCTTTGTTTAAAAATATTTTAGGACACTTTGTAAATTCCGAAGTGTTCGGCAAACGCCTGTGCCCATTGAGACGGGGTCGGTCAGAATGGAACGCGATGCGCGCGTCTCCTTTCTTGCATGATTCGACACGCTGAGCACAGCGACGCTACGCAAGCAAAGCGCGAGCGCTGTAGAGTCCGACGCGACAGGCGTCCGTTGCCGCACCCCGGCGGTCACCTGCACCGTGCCAGGGCACGGATGGAGGGACGGACGGACGGACGGACGTCAGCATGAGGCATTAAAGGTTTTCGCCTTAAAACGGGTAAGCAGTGATAGCCTTATTGAGTTGGCATCATTCCTTCAGCTCGCAGAGCTGACTCTTGTTGGGTGTGCCGAGCACAGCACGATTCTCACCAACGAGATAATCAAGTTGCACGTGTTGGCTATAGGCTTCAATTCGAAGTGAAGAGCCACAACTCCTTACGAAGTGAAAGGCAGAATCGAATGGTACTGCTAAAATTCAGACGTGTATTGAATAAAGTCGAGCATTCTTTTTTCCACATTTTATTCTGCAGGAAAAAATTGCATTACGCCCATAGCACGATTAGAATGCTGTTATTGGTTGTATTTGTGGGATGTAGTTTCTCATCTCGTAAAGCGATTGCTACTGGTCTTGCCGTCATCTGCTCCTGATACATCACTCTAGTGTCCAAAGAAATGTCATTACTACTAGCAGATGCTTTTTCTTTGTTTTTTTTGCAAGATGTGACACACTTTTTGTATTTACGTTCCGTTACTGGTGCACTGTTTTCTTAAGGGAAAATTTGTTTCATTTACAATTAAAATGTGGTGTTGTTTTATAGTTTTAATTTCTGTTCTGTTTATGTGAGATCTTGCAAACATTCTGTTGCGTAGCGCCACCGCTACGTGTCATGAAACGGCGAATCGGCTTTCCCGCCGCACTCGAGCCACCTCCTCATATAGCCACCTTATTGTATGCACCTACATAGCTGCTCACTTTGTTGATGCTGTTGCTAATAATGATGATGATGAATTATTACTGGTTGCTTTGTATATGTACAGGCAGCTTTAAACCACCCATTCGCTACATAATTCACGCAGTATGACGCCTGGTCGGATTGTACCTGTGAATCAGGCAATATTGCATCATGTAAGGTGACTTCTCGCACGACATGCCGCCCCGTGTGGGACCTTTTACCTAAGAACTTTCAAGCATTGGCTTGGCTCTGTGACAAAATAATGCTTTTTTACAGCATAAATGCAGATGGGTTTTCGCCTTTTTTGTGTTTCGCATCACGAAAGTGGATGCCGCATTGCATCCACTTCCCTGCATTTCCAAGCAGAGGAAGTTATTTTTGCTGCATTTGCAAGCAGACGCGTGGCTTTGTGGTAGAACACCTGCTTGCCACGCAGGCGGCCTGGGTTCGGTCCTCACTTGGACCCGAAAATTCTTATTATCTATTTTATTTGCATCTTTCTCGATTTTTCGGTCAGGGACACGATGAGGATTTTTCGCTCACAACCAACGACGCCGACGCCGGAATTTCTGCGAAACGAGCTCTTCAACGCTCTCGCGTTAAAATATGCTGCGTTAGTCACTCTCTATATCGCAAAAGCATATGACAGCGTTGAGCGTATAGTTCTAATTAATCAGCTTCACAACCTTCACTTTCCGAAGTATATTCGGGCATGGATTGCGATATTTTTACGAAACCGAACGTTCTAATGCTTCCAAAGCGGCATCTCGTCTTCTACGTACCGTAAACAAGAGAAGTCCCCCGCAAGGGGCAATCGTTTCCCCGGTATTATTTAATATCCTGATGAATTTTGTTCCACGACTTGAGGACGCACACACATATTTATATGTTGATGACATTGCATTTTTTTTAATCAGCAGATGATATTCACAACCTATTCCAAATATCACGACCATACTTATCAGCCGTAGAAAGTTGGCTTGATGGTGTGCATCTGTATTTAAATGTCAGAAAATGCCATGGTCTAACGTTTCCATTCAAAGACCCTATTCACATCTCGCTTTGTTATCATCTCTAGAATATTCCACAAGCAGAGAATGTGAAATATGTTGGTTTGATTTACCACTGATCTATGTCTTGCAAGGCTCACATTGAATACATCACAGCAAAGAGTGTTCGGGCGGTTGCATCGTTGACAAAGATCAGGAATAATCAGCTAGGTATGCGGAGAAAAAATTCTCGCAGTATACTGCATGTATGCTGACCCGGTTCGTGAGTTTAGGTGCATATTATACGTCGGGGTTCTTGCTTATGAGCTTCATCCTCTTGTAGTCCTCGAGAGACAAGCCTTGAGATTGTGTTTAGGTCTTCCTACATACGTAGCAATCAAGGCCTTGTATCTGGAAGCCAGACTTCCCTCACTTGCTACCCGTTTTAAATTGTTAGCAACACAGTCATTTCTCAGGCTGTATGAATCCCGCGTAAGGCGTTCAGAATATGTTTTTATTGCCCGTCCTGAAATGTTTTTTTTTTTTTAAATGACTGGCCGAGATGTCATATGCATCAAATTCTGTTTATAGGAAGCCTTCTGGACAAATTAAGCGTTCAAATTAATGACGTGTCTTTAATCCGCCGTAATAGCAACAACTCTATCATAATGCAGTTTGATTATATTTTTCCTAAAATGCAAAATGGATGTCGTGCCGCTTTCTAGACGCTATAATAAATGGTTGCCCGGTACATATGCCAATAAAGACAGCCATAGTGACTTATGCTTTACAGAGTGAATAAAAATGTGGAATTGGTATTTTTCTTTTAGTCTATATTGGTCGTTTTCTCTTCGCCTTCCAGATTTTGTGCCCAACTATGTAGCAGAATTTTCAGCGATTCCGTAAATTATCGGCATCTATAAGTTCTGCTGTAATTTTGACGGATTTGCTATCGGTATGTTTCTCCCTCATTTCCCTCATTAGAAATGAGGACTCGTATGTTCCGAGTGCTTTCAAATGATTAGTTTCACAGCGTATAAAGTTGGTCAAGTTGGTTTGGTTTCCATGGCCTAAGAGCTTCTTTATGAACGAAATGGCAGATGCGCTAGCAAAAAACATCTCTGAATGGGCCGCTTATTCAGCTATTTCTGGCTGTGGGTTGTATAGCTCAACTTATCGACGGGACAGAAGGAAGATACGCGCACAACAAAGCGTGTATCTTTCTTTTGTCCTGTCGATAAATTGCGCTATACAACCTAGTCGTGCTTTACCAACACGCCCAGTCTTCAACCTTAGCAGGTATTTCCGGCATCCCGATTCATTATGAGCGCTAAATTAATAGAGAAAAGGGTATCAGATAGATTTTTTTCACCTTCAATAACGGCCACATTAAAATTCCAGCCCTTCATTTATCATTGGAAAAGTAAAATATGTCAAGCACGAGCAATTGAAGTCGCAGTCACTAGACTACATTGTCAGACTCCATGTTTATTTTTTTTATTTACACAGAGCTGGTCTAGCAGCTTCGCCTAATCGTTGTTTTTCTGGAGTACATGAAACAACAGAGCATTATCTCATTTCCTGAAAAAGATACTCTACCATACACAACACTACTTTAGGGGCCGTATTCCGACTGTTTGGATTCGATTTAAATGCACCAAATGCGCTTTCTTTGGGGGGTTTTGTTCCTTGGATACAGTGACGCGAAGATTGCCGATGCCTTGCAGGAGTTTGTTAAAGGTTCAAACAGATTTACGTTTTAAAATGAATCTTTACTCCTGTTTTCATTCTTTCCCAAGTTGCTTTAGTGATAGTAAATTTCTCCGCTTCATTGCTTATATTTTATTCTATTGCATTATTCCATTTAAAAGTTCATTTTGTGTCATGTGTTTTTTTTTTCATTTGAAAATGAAAAAATACAAGCTTTAAATAAAGCATTGTCTTGTAAATACTATCCAGCTATTGACCAATACCCCAGCTTGGGTGTGTGCCGCAATTTCAAGGATCCACTATACTCTACAAACCCAACGTACATCACTGAGCGCCTGTCCTGTGCGCCTCTTGTCTATGTGCCCGTTTCACAGCGCTCGTCTGTTTTGCATCAAGTATGAAGCAGCTTGCCCAAACACACGTCTTGCGTCACAGATTCACGCCATGGAGCGCCATCTCGTTGACCTTAAGTAATGCAATGCTCCCCACGCGAGACATTCAAGTTGGAGGCAAAATATATTTGCTTCACACTTAGCTGCGCTTGCTCGAACAAATGGCTCCAAAAGGGGTCATATGGACTGAGGAGGTTATTTTAATGCATTCTTACTAATCATTGGCCAGAATGGACAAGCGATGGTGCTGTACGCCAGTGAAAACAGTAGGCCACACAAAACTTACTCGTTGCTAACTTCATCTAAAAAAATGTTAGTTCTTTTATCATTACTAAGAAAGTGCTTGTGGTGCAACAGTTTACTACCCGTAGAATGATTCGCTTTAAAACGTTGATGACATCTACCCGGGGTGCTGACCTATACGTTTATGTTTACATTAGTATTTTAAAGTATCGCTTGGCGTTTACGCTGCGCATCCCCTTTGAAAGTCTGCATACATGGGCTAGGCCCACATTCATCAAAGCACCACGCATGCGTGTGCAGAAAATCGTGCATAAAAAGAACAAAACAACAGACGCATCTCAGTTAGCTAAATGATTTCAGTTATAGTGACAAAGACGAACGAGTTGTATTAACACTCTGCACACCGTTGAACTCCGCAACAGTCACAAAAGCTCCCGAGCTAGAAGCCGTTGCCTTGTCGGTGGCAGAATTAAATGAAACCGACGTGCTCTGGAAGTGTTCGCTGCTCGATGATTTCGACTTGCGTTTGTCAGCACTGACACCATATCTTATTTTCTCGGTGTCTTCCGTAGTGCTTTGACTAAGGTATTCAGTAGCATCCTGTGGATCGCCGATCCTGGCTCGTTCTGCTATGTCACCGTTCCTGACGTTATTCCTGGTTGCACGGGGCTGAAAAGTGGTCTCATCGGTAGTGTGCTCCATGATCGTCGCGGCATTGTCCTCGAGATTCCTATCCTTTACGGCCAGCTTCCCGGCAGTGACCAGGAATCCCATGACGCAAGCAGTGACGGCCAGTGCCAAGACAGAAACCCTGGCATGGCGAACTACGGACGCGTCTGGCGAAGCTCGCTGTCTTCCAGCAGATCCAGCCTTAGCGTCCTGAAGTGCGGCGCGGGGATCGGAGCCTGACGACGGCGTGTAGGCATCGCCGTACTGCAACCTCTTCCAGGGGTTGAAGATGAGAGGTGCCGCTGGCGATGGCGTCACAGAGCAGTGGGCACTCGGCGGCTTGTCTGGCACTTGCGTGTTAGACACCCAGGCAAGATTGCCAGGAGGCAACGAACCGAATGCGTGAGCAGAGATGCTGGACCGAGCAGGCACCGAATCCTTGCGCTTGTTGTTGTTGTTGTTGTTGTTGTTGTTATCCTCTGGACATGGCTCATACCCATTGGAGGGGATTAGCCAATTAGTGGGTGAACTTATCCAATGCGCTTGGGCGACTGCATTGCTACGACATTCTTCCTTTGTTCCTGGTATGACGATGCATACCCACTGCAGACTACGCTGAAAGAACATAGCAGCGTGGACGATTCAAATTGAAGATATCATTCAGGTTCATTAAGAAACCTAGGTGTCTCCCACTATGGCGTTCCTTATTATGTTGATACCGTTATTTCGGCACGTAAAACTCCAGAAGTAATTATATTCCTTTTTCAGGTTGATGACCCTTAGGATGCTACAAACTAATTCTTATCCGAATCTCGCTTTCGTGCACTGTCTATTCACAAGTGACTTCAGCTCGCAATGCCCTGGCTGCGGGGGGAACGTGTGATTTAGAGCACATGCTTTGGCGGTGCCCCTCGTTACGTGTGGATAAGGACCTCACAGAGCAGAACTGGAGCTCGGCCCTCAAGAGCTCGGAATATCAGCATCAACTTTGGGCTGTCCGGAGAGCCTGCGGTGCGGCGGTTAGGCAAGGTCTAACCGTCCCCACGTGGGAGCGGCCCGCGGTTTCACCCTAAGGGGTGACACTTCTCCGGATCTTTAAATAAAGTTCTTCGTACCGTGCCGTTGAGGTTGATGACGATAACAGACTGTCGCGCTGTAGACCTGCAGCAAAAGGAACAGATGGTGATTATGGCGGTGCTAACTGCAAGGCACTCGTCTCGGCTAGTTTACAAATGCTGATAATAGGCTGGGAATCTTCGCGCTGCATCCGCTGCACAAAATACTTATAGAAGGCCCTTTGATGGAATCCCCTAATCCTTATGATGACAGTATTTTTGCCCTATTAGAAAAACTACCATGTTTGATGCTGGAAAAGAAGTGTGTATGCTGGTACTCATGGTGTCTACAGTGAGAGGTACTGTGCAGTGGTACGGGGCATACTGCACGGGAAATGGGTAATGTGGAAAGGGTGGTGGGCGACGCTGAAGAATAGCAGCAAAATGGTGGGTAGTGTTGGGTGACTGCGCCTACTATCGCGCGAATGTTAGGATACAACGGGCAAATGGTGGGCGAGGAAAATGATGGTGTACCATGCTGCATTCTGCTGGAGAAGCTCTGCCCAACACGGTGATGTGCCCAACATAGTGACTATGCTAGAAAGTAGTGGGAAGTGATGAGCGATAATTGTAGTTCAAATGAATAGGATTTCAGGGGAGTTGGCCATGCTTTACGGAGCGCTGTAAAGTTCAATAGACAGGACTGTGATTTTTAGGCGTTTTCTCTGCATTTACTCACATTTGCACGAAAAGGCTATTGCATTTAGTAATTTAAATATCATCGTCCAAGATTTTCCCACACGCGTGGCTACTTTTACTGCCCTTGGCTCAAGTTGGCTACTTTTATGGCTAATTTTTCTAATTTCCTCACTATTTTTGCCTTTTTGACCTGGAAACCCTGAGTGGAGTCACCTAGGCTGCAGATTACGGTCATGTATTACTCCATCCAGCACAGTTTTGCGTGGTGGCTATTCTTCTTTTTTTCTTCCTTTATACAAGCTCCTCATTCCGCGACGTACTGTTACCTATGCTTGCAATACCGCATATTACGTCCATCTCATGCCTGCTCCCTTTGAACCAACTGTTTCAGCTGATACGAACCGCTTACCATTTAATACTACTATCTACATTGACGCTCATAACCTCTGAAACACGCACGCCTTCCATGGTTGCGTGCACTTGCGTACACTTGTTCGCAGCATCTTCTTGCAGTAGATACTTGCCGTCTCCTGCTCTGAATATTTACATCAGCAAGTTTCCATCATCAGGCCGCCAGCTCTAGCCTAAAAGAGCAATGAGCTGCTCCTTGTATTGTATTATCAAACAGTATTTCCCTCCCGATTTTCTTTTTTTTTCTGCCGCCTTTGCAAATCGCCGTGGTTTTCGTGAGTTCCATTATTTCTATACAAATTGTCGTCTCGGTTGCTCTTTCTTCTTTATGACACCTCGTTGTCTGTTTAAACTTTCAATTACCATGTACTTTTGAAGACTTCCTTCATATTTTCGTCTATTCCCTGCCGACGGCTTTTACGTCATCATCGACATCAGTAGCAGCGTGTTTTAAGTCTAGTGAAGGACGAAAGCCTATCCTAATTATCCTTAATTTACCTCGACCTGCCGAGCTGATTCAAGCTGATGCCTGAAAACTTTATTACTTCGCGTCCGTTGGTATGCGTCCCGTCTCTGTAACGCAACATTGATCATCTGTCCTAAGTACTAAATGGCCAGCCCAGATGTATTTTAAAGAGCAGCTCTTAGGCGCCCGTTCCTGCGTTGAGCAGCGTCGCCGTCGTCGTAATCCGCAGAGCGAACGAGGATGAGAGAGAGCGAACTCGATAACGAAGAGAGCATGAGGAGGAAGGAACGAAAGTGGCCAGACGACAAATTCCGCATCAGCCACCCGCGGCGCCACAGTAGTGCGCGCCATCGTGCGTCGGCTGTTGTTGAACACGCCCATGCGCTGCCTTCCGTGGTCCCCCCTGTTAGCTAGGCAGTCGCGCTACGCTCCGTGGGAAATGGGCCCCACGAAATTGCCCATGCCAGTCACGCCACCCGCGGCGTTCTCTTCTTCATGTAAACCGTGTATCTATACGCAAAATAGTCTCAACCAGTTCTTTGTGAACAATGAGCGACGCAGCTGGTGGAAGTGCGTCATCTGGCACTGCTGCCAAACGAGCTGCCCAAACAGAGGCTCAACGTCGCCGACGCCAGAATCCGGAGGTGCGCGCCTGCGAAGGAGAAGCATTTGCCGCGAGCTATCGCAAAATCAAAACACCTAAACAGCTGCGCTCAGAATTCACATTAGGCAATATCGTAACCGTCGGAGGACTTTTTAGATGCGAAGCATCTTATGCTCGGGGCTATGTCCGTCCCTCCCTCCCGCGTCCGGCGTCCCGCGTCCAGCCACTCTCATGAAGCAGGGAAGCACCCACTATGCGAACCAGAACACTGTAGTAAAATAAGGCCGTCAACCACCACTACAGTCACCAGAGTCATGGCCGAGAGCACAGAGAGGCTGCTTAGCAATGGCTAGGCAGGTGGTGTCTGTCGCCCAGGTTGACTCCATTCCTTGATCTTGCTTGGATGTGCTTGCGGGGGCTTAGTCCATCCCTCCTTCCCGCGTCCTACACCCCTCCAGAGCATGCGCGTCCCCTCCACCTCTCTCTCTTCTCCAACGTTCACCCCCCTTTCTCTCCTCTAGCAATCCTCTATACTGTACGGAGCGGCGCCCGCGTCCTACACTCCTCCAGAGCATGCGCGTCCACTCCATCTCCTCTCCAACGCTCACCCCCTTTCTCTCCTCAAGCAATCCTCTACTGTACGGAGCGGTGCGCGCGTCCCCTCTCTCTGCTCTCCTACGCTCACCCCCTTTCTCTCCTCTAGGAATGCTCTACTTACGGAGCGGCGCCCGCGCTCCAGATCCCCACAGCGCATACGCGTCCTCTCCTCTCTCTCCTCTCCTACGCTCACCCCCCTCTCTCCCCTCTAGGAATCCTCTACGTAGCCATATAAGAACCCCTATCCCTCCACTTCACCGATAAAGCCGTTATAATGAAGGGGGGACCGGAATCCACGTCTAGCTACCATTTACGAATAAATAAAATTTCTTGTATATATATACACACAGTGTTTGTCACGTCTTTGATGATGTACTGAACGAAGGTTCACGGTTTACCGATCAACCTCCGGAGCTTCGCCCACTCATCATCATTCACTCCATGGATATGCTGTGATTTTTTAAAGGGCCCCTCACCATCCCGCGTTCAAGGACGAGGCAGTGGTTTCCTCCTCGCCTTCGCTACTCTTTCTTCAGTTGATATCTCCTCCTCGCCATTCATTTCTTAAAACTACGTGTGCAATTTCAGCACTAAGCGTTAAGCCTATCAAGATTTGGCGCTTGACGGCTACACGCTGTTATCTCCGTCTGAGCAGCCAGAAACACATAAAATGAAGTGAAATCAGTTGATCGCGCACGATAGCCCGGCGGGACAAGGAAGAACGTGTGGGTGGCTGCATGTCAAAGCAGTGCAAGATACAATTCACATCTGATGTTTCGCGTGTATGGACCAATCGAGAGTGTTTACGCTATAGACGTCACGGGAATCAGTGTTCATGCGTCACGAAGTGCGCTAGAAAGGCGAGAAACGCCAGGAGAGATTAACGCACTCTTTCTTTTTTTGATGCGAAGCATCTTATGCTCGGGGCTGTTTCCGTCCCGCGTCCGGTCACTTTCATCAAGTAGGGAAGCACCAACTATGCGAACCAGAACACTGTAGTACAATAAGGCCGTCAACCACCACCGCAGTTACCAGAGTCATAGCCGAGAGCACAGAGTGGCTGCTTAGCAATGGCTAGGCATGTGGTGGGTGCAAGCAAAGAATAACACGCACTACCGGTAGTGTCTGTCGCCCACGTTGAGTCCATTCCTTGATCTTGTTTGCATGTGCTTGCGGAGGCTCTGTCCTTCCCTCCTTCCCGCGTCCCACACCCCCTCTCTCTCCTTTCCTACGCTTCCCCCCTTCTCTCCTCTAGAAATCTTCTACTCTACAGAGCGGCGCCCGCGTCCCGTTGACTCCATTCCTTGATCGTGCTCGCATGTGCTTGCGGTGGCTTTGTCCGTCCCTCCTTCCCGCGTCCCACACCCCCCAGAGCGTGTGCGCGTCCCCTCCCCCCTTTCTCTCCTACGGTCGCCCCCCGTTCTCTCCTCTAGGAATCCTCTACTCTACGGAGCGGCGCGCACGACAGATGGTGCGAAAGCTTCATACTCCGCTGGGGGGCGTCACAGTAGTTTCGCGGTATGAAAATTACGGAGCGAGCGCGCCTCATTCTCTCTCCTGTGCAGCGCCGCGATGAGCGCCCGGGCCGCTGCTGCGAAGCGGGAGCGGTGACGTCTCTCCTGCTCAAGCCAGCCATCTCCCCGCTGCTTCGCATCCACACATGGTTCCCTTTAGCGGGAGATGGGGAAATTCTTTTTTGTAGTGCCTCATCAGATGCTGATCTTGAAAAACGCCGCGTGAGGTTCAAAAACTTAAACGACTTTCATATAGATGACATAATAAAGGTTAGGGTTGAAGCCAGCCAGAATCGAATCTAGGTATTCGTCGTGGCATTCAAGTATTAAAGCACGGAGCAACGCAAGTGCTTGGAATTTATGCGGAAATCGACACTTTACAGTCGTCATTTCGTGCATGGAGAACTTAGCAGATGTATGATTGCGTGGCAGAAACCTAGAATCGCATAAGACGCCACACCATGTGAACTGCGTAAAGAGCTGGCGGTATAAAGCTGCCCACCTATTTCAATTAGGGACCTGAGCAATAATTTATTCGTCGATATCATCATCATCATCGTCGTCGGCAGCACCAGCAACATCAGACACAGCGCTGGCTTTTAAAAGGCGGTGTGTGGTGCAAACATTCACGTGACCTCTGAAGCTGCGATGATGATGACTTCCGCCTTAAAACCTTCTTAGGCCAATGCATGCGATATTGGATCACGAAGGCGTTGCATAGAATTGACTCATTTATTTGTCGCAGTCACGCCACTCATATAGCAAACTAAGCTGAATGACGATGACGATCAGTAAACTCTCAGAAAACGAAACTGCAATATAAAGCAAGGTGCAACATGACCCTGTAAGGTTTTCCTCTAGGCTTTCGGCGACCGCTCTTTGTTTTCTGATCCACTTTGTTGTCTTCCTACCTCATCGTCGAGCACGAAGCAGCGTGCAAAGGGACGAGGGAACTAGTGAATGAGCTTTCAAGTAAGGTTGATGACCTTGAAAACTGAAGTCGAAGGAACTTGATGATTTATTGTTTAAGTGAAGAATCAAAAGAGGATAACAAATCTTTGCAAGACAAAGTTCAACAACAAGTATTTAGGGACTTACTCGGCGTCGAAGAGAATTCGATCGAGCGCATCCACAGAGTTGGTTTTAAACGTGCTGGGAAACACCGACCAATTATGTTGAGGCTCTTTGATTTTTCTGAGAAGGCTACAATTATGTCAGCTTGCTTTAAGCTATAGGGAACACAGATTACCATATCTGAAGATTTTTCCAAGAGAGTTCGCGACCTACGTTGTAGATTGTGGCATTCGGCAACAGTGGAAAAGGCCACTGGAGCAAAGGTTTCACTCTTGTTTGTTAAACTGAAAGTAGACGATAAGGTTTATATCTGGGACGACATTTCAAACCAACGGCTGGAATTTACACGACGTGATGCGCAGGCCCGGTAGGATTCTGGTCGTTCTGCAACTACCCGAGTGAACACGAGAAGCAGCGGTAAAAAATGACAGCCTGTGAGCAAAATTCTCAGAGTTGTTTCACTGAATGCGCGCAGTGTTGTTAATAAAGCCAGTTCCCATGAAGACGTGATCTCCTGTTATCATCCACACGTCCTAGTAATCACTGATACATGGCTACATGCAGATGTGCAAGATTCGCAGGTCGTACCTTCTACTTACAAGATTATTCGCAAAGATAGGGAGAGGGGGGAGGAGTGGCTATCGCCATTAATCAACATTGAATTTACTTTTCTGGATAGCATTAATAACCATGAAAGCTTGTGGTGCAGAATTAAATTTCTTGGTAAAAGTATACGTGTATCGACCCCCGAGTTCTTCGCCCGAATACTTAGAAGCCATTTATGACTATCTTGCAGATAATACGAATTTCCGATCCCGGATTATAATAACAGGAGATTTCAATCTGCCGGGTATAAACTGGGCTGATTTTTCTCATGATGGCAGAGAATCCCGAAGTTCAGAAATACTGATCACGACCGCGTTCGACTTCTGCTAACAACAACTAGTTTCTGAGGCTACCAGGGTTGACAGTTCATCATCCGCTCTCTTTGATTTGGCACTCGTTAGCCGCTCACTTCAAGGTTGTTCCGCCACTGTAGAGGAAGGGATATCCGATTACAAGTTGCTTGCTCGGTCGTGTCCTCTTTCAGGTACACGTTCTTTTACTAGGCCGTCGGACACTTTCGTAAGAGATTACACTCATGCGGATGATAACGCTATTTTAGACCATTCGGAATCACGCTTTGATTGTTTTAGCCAAGTTAGACTATTCGGAATCACGCTTTGATTGTTTTATCCAAGTTAATGATGTCATTGAAATGTGGTCTGATTTTACAGCAATTGTTCTCTTTTGCGAGCAAAAATATGTGCCGTTAAAAAAGAAACGCATTAGTAGGGAATATCCGTAGTTCACGCGAGAAATGATTCGTTTGAAACGGAAAATTAAGCGTCGGCGCAAGCGTAGAAATACGAGTGATCTTTGAAGCCTTACTTCTAAGCTGCGAGAAGTAACGCGATCGGCAAAAGAAAGCTCTTTTTCAGTTGTACTCTACCGTCATCCATGACGAAAGAATCCCAAAATTTCTGGCACTATCTCTCAAAAGATAAACGAGGCATTTCAGAGATTAGAGTCGCGGGAGAAAGTCTTGTTGACGCGACTGCCATTACCAACAAATTTAACCCTTTCAGTCCCGAATTAACTATTTTCAATGTAAGCAACTAGTTTTCACATTTGGAGATGCACATGATCGTGGTAGTCCAAAAAAAACTGACAAACTCTTTGTTCACACTTTTCAGTGAAGAGTAATTAATGTGCCATTTAATTTAATAAATAAAAATTATTTAATAATAATTCCATAATTTTTAGTTCATTTATTACTTAAAATGTTATCTAGATAGGATAGCATATTGTCCAATAGCCAAAATTCAAATTTCTGGCGCAGAACTAAAATAAATGCCCTATCTCTGCACGGTGAAAGAAGACGCTGCCTCAGCGAAATGCGCGAACAGCATGACCGCTTCTGTAATTTCTTTGTTCAGACGTGACCTCGCTGTATTGAGTGTCCCATGTTGACACCACATGTAGGGCAGATGCTAAATACGGGCTCTTGAGGAAGAACAACGCTTTATCTTTACCAGATGCTTGCTGACTGACCTACATAATTTATGATTCCAATTGGAATCACTGGGACTGAAAGGGTTAATGCCTTCTTCCAGTGCGCCTTCACACGGACAGCCACGCATGCTCAGTTGCGGTCACATGAATACGATTACCTCATGCCAGAAGTAGAAATAACTGAGGATGGTGTTCCTTGCCTTTCGCACAAACTATATGTAAAGAAATTGCCTAGACCTGACGAAATATCAAATACATTTTTGTGTAGACATGCTGTTTGGGTGGCAAAATATTTAGACCGCATTTACACTACGTCGTTGGACGCTGCAGTTATTCCTGGTGATTGGCGCTCGGCAAAAATAATCCCGGAACATAAATCAGGCTCCGCTTTAGAAATTAATAATTACTGGCCTGTTTCCTTAACTAGTACTTGCTGTAAATTATTTGAGCACATTATATTTAAGGCCATCATTACTTACTTAGAAAATAACAAATTACTTTATGCCCAACAGCATGTATTTAGATCTGGTTTATCTACCGTTACCCAACTGGCTGAAATAAGTGATGAATTAATCAGCACGCCCAATATGAAAGGTCTCACCGATGCCATTCTTTTTTATTTCTCCGAGGCATTTGATGTGGTTCCCCATCAGAATTTAATAACAAAATTATTAGCTATAGGTATTGAACGGAATAGAAAATGGGGCGACTTGGTATTGATGCATAGTTAGGACTGTGCAGCGCTCACAAAAAGGGACAAGGAACAGAAGAAGTGCACAAGACATGCGCTGACTGTCAACTCAAGTTTTATTTTTTATTCGGATTAAAACTTCAGTTGAGAGTCAGCGCATGTCTTGTGCACTTCTTCTGTCCCTTGTCCCTTTTTGTGAGGGCTGCACAGTCCTAACTATGATTGAACCGAAGGTTTTAGCACGGATTGCGTACTACTTAAGAAACATAAGACACCGTGTTACCATAGATGGCTGTGTCTCGGAAGAGTTGGCCGTGTACTCGGGTGTTCCGCTGGGCTCAGTCCTCGGACCTCTTCTTTTTTTAGTTTATATTAATGATATTCACCTTTGCGTCGAGCCACCGATCCACATTAAATTATTTGCCGACGATTGCGTAGTATACACAGCCATAAATAACCAAAAGGACCAAATTAAACTAAATGACGCCTTACGGTCAATTGACGAATAGTGTGCAAGGTGGGAATTAAAAATAAATCCTTCAAAAATAAATTCAATTACATTTACCAACAAAACAATGCCCCTTCACTGATCGTGTTGAATATCTAGGAGTCACACTCACAAGTAACCTCAGCTGGGAAATGCATGTTGAAAACGTGTGTAGGGGGTGCACTGAAGAAATTGTCCTTTTTGAAGAGAAGCCTGCGTAATACTCCTCCCACGGTAAAACTGAAAGCATATAAAGCACTAGTGCGACCAAAATTGGAGTATGTCGACATTATTTGGAGCCCTTGGCAGTAATATTTGGTTTAAAAAATCGAAAGAGCGCAAAATTTAGCTTTGCGCTCTATATATTCCGCTTACTCCAGACATTCTAGTGTAACAAATCTACGTAATAAGGCAAGCCTACAAAAACTTGAGCAGTGCAGGACAGTATCAAGATTACAATTCATCAACCAACTTTATCATGGGGACTTCAAATTATCACGGGAACGTTATCTTCAGCAACCTTCAAAACTTTTAGCCAGGACGAATCACAATAAAACTTTTAGGCAGCCACCTAGCCACATTAATGTCCACAAGTTCGCTTTCTTTCCTCGCGCAGTTTTTCATTGAAATGCGTTATCTCCAGAAGCAGTGACTGCTGACTCGATGGCTTCATTTACGAAACACATTGAAACCATTAGTTTTCTTGATATAAGCGCAATTCAAGTGACTTACTTGTATTGAAAATATTTTGAGTGCAATTCTGATGTATAACAAAAATATATATGTACTGAACATTCATATTACTTTGGAGTTGTGTACTTGTTATTAATGTATTATTTCAATTCTGCCAAGCTATTCAATGTATTACTATTTATTGTTTGATTGTATTGTTTGTATTTCACTCCTGCATGCGCCCCGAGCAGGGCCTGCAGTATCTGTAAATAAATAAAAAAAAATAACCGGTCCTGATTCACTTTTCCAAGTGATCATCGAATGACCTCTGCATCGGAGTTTATTGCACTGCGAATCGGTCCCCGCCAAACATTTTCTGAAATGTGAAGAACGAGCGGAGTTACAGGAATATGCCTAACGCTTTAAAGGGACACTAAAGAGAAACACGATTTTTCTCATATTAGTAACTTGCTCTTTCATCATTCCAAAATCACCGCGCTTGCCGCCAGAAGACGCCTGGCAAGCGAGAAAACGCGCGAAAACAAAATGTGGGTGGCGACGTCACTTGAAATTCCCGCACAAAAAGGCGTCACGTCATGGATTTGACGGCGTCTTCATCGTGCTACGTGGTTCCTAACCGCTAAATATGAAGTACATTGTCCTCTGAGGGGGGCCGTAGACTAAATATACAAAGTTTCACCAAAGTTTGGTTTCAGCGATGTCGCGTAAATACGGAAAGTACACTTTGAAATTCGTGACGTCAAGTGCCGAGACTTTGGCGCGAAATTTAAAAACGAAACATTGATCTTGGTTTTCTCGTTTATTAAATAGTGCTATGATGGTCAAATTAACGACATTAGACTTCCCAGAGTACAGTTTATCAACCTAAACCAAGTCATTGTTGCACTCTAGTGTCCCTTTGAGCGGTTTCTCTCTAGGCTTCTCTCGTCGCGACAAATGCGCTGAAAGCCACACAGGGCGAAAGACGCTACTTCAACGCGCGACGTGACCTTGACCGCGCCTCATAAAACGCGATCCTGGGTCCACAGTATGGCGTGAATGAATGAATGAATGAATGAATGAATGAATACACTGGGCTTGGTCAAGGTAGGCTGATTCGATACTTTATTTCAACCCATAATCGAGCTGTCCATTGTACCTAGCCCAGCAGTCCAGCTGAATTTCAATTTTCCGATGACTTCTTCAAGCAGCTCTTCGCTCTGTTCTCTACCCCAGGTGGTCCAGATCGCTATGGTTTGATCGGGACCTGAAATCAGCGCCGCTGCCAAGACAAAGCACGGCAATGGTCATGTACGGCCTGACGTGAAGGTTTAGACGTGAGAAAATTTAGCTTGTTAGTAAAGGAACATTTAGCTTCGGAATGGCAGAGTCCCGAAGTCGTCTCGTACAAAATTACATTTAGACGCCCTACGGATAATCTCTGTACTTCGAGAATACCACTACACCTTTCTTAAATGTGCTCGCATCTCTGTACCGCCTCCACGAGAAATTGTGTCGATCCCGCTGTCACGTACGTTGAACTGCTATAAAGAAATATATGTGTAAAGAAAAATTCAACCAGGTCCACATCGCGGACACCGATGAAAAAGAGCGAAGCTGAAGGCATTGCCTTCGTCAGGCTAATGCACTTCTGTGTTTTGCAAGTCTTTCAGATGTGTTGTATCAGTGCTCTTTATTGAACGCTCTTTGTTAAGCTTTCAGCTGGTAGTATAGTTTTATTGTATCTTGAGAATACCACTCCTACGCACAGGCTGGCAAAGGAGCCTTCGCTTAAGGTGCTGCGATGTATTGTATCACTGCTCTTTATTAAACGCTCTTTGTTAGGCTTTGAGGTGTTTGTATACCCACTGCCTTTTATATTCACAAAGTATAACGTGACAGCGGTGTGACTATGGTAACGGGCGTGCCATTTGTTGGGCTGTTTTCTTCCTCCTTTTTAGTGGAAGTTGTTTGTAGTGCGATTTAACCAATTTCTATGGCACATACGCTTTTATGTTGATGATAGTTTTCTGATAGGCTGCTCAGATTTCTGTGGTACATACCCGTTTGTTGGGCTAACTGTTGCCTTCATTTTTAGTTGGACCAGTAGTGAGTAGTGGTATTTACGCAATGTCTGGGGCGCATACCCGTTTATGATGCCCACAAGCGTTACCAAGGGTCCCGGATATGAAAAGCTCGGCCAAGAAGACCTTCGCGGTTAGAACAAATTCTTTGAACGGTGCTGGGTTGCTAAGAGCAAGGCGCACCCACAGAATACGAGTGTATCACCCATTGGGGCTGAACAGCGATGTTCAAGAAATATGAATACATCAGGCACCATACAAATGCTTTCAACCGCTGGTATAAAAAGAATGTAAAAAATTAGGCGTGGCTCAGCTGTCGCAAACACTAAAGGACCATTAGAGCTGCTGGGGCTTAGCAAACCATTGCAAAGTTAAGCGAGGAGAAGTTATTTTTTAGCAGGGTCACACGTAACATTTACAGCCTAACTGTTGTGTGTGCAATTTCCTTGCTCGCCGTCGGACTGTGACTATGTGGGTTTATTGCCGCGCCGCCAAAGAAAAATTGTTTCCTTCTTTCGAGCTCTCTTAATTTTCCTTTCTTTATCTCGCTTTTTCTTTTTTTTTCTCTATATTTCCATCTATATATCTCTTTCCTTCAGTATCTCTCTCCCTTTTTGTTTCTCCTTCTCCTTGTTTCCTTATCTCTATGTCTCTCCTCTTTCCCTCTCATTTTCCCTTCCTCTCGCCCATAGCAAGTTGCCCATAGAAGTCATACAACGGCTCAGTCATGTTTCCCATAAATGCGTGTTCTGCAGGCGTGGGTGCATAACATGACGCTGGCCTTCGGATTGTGGGTACTCAGTTTTGAACCCCTCCTTGCCAAGAAAGTTTAATTTGTTCTATTTATTTATTTATTTATTTATTTATTTATTTATTTATTTATTTATTTATTCATTTATCTTCTCCTCCCTATCGATCATCTTCTCCACTTCGCAGAGCAGAGTGTTCTCGAAACAGTATTTGCTGGAGCTATAGTTGGTTCATCGCTAACACTGGTTCGAGCAGTGGACCTCAAAACTAGGGACAAAGCAGAAGACACAGAAGACAGCGAAGTCCTTGTCTGTCTGCTTTTCGTACCTCGTATTAAATTCGGCTGCTCGAACCAGCGTTAGCACGGTTTTCTGTTAACGTTCGGCACTTCGAATTTTGGAGGCAAAGGCCGTTCATGATGATGATAGTTGTCTCTTAAGGTTCAAAGTTGCCAAAGATAAATCTTAAACAACCCCGCTGTTAAGAAAGAACGCGTTCTCCGATGGCTCCGTTGGTACAATATTGTGGTGGTGAAATAGAAAAGTCATGTACAGGGCAAGATGTCAAGCTGGCATGGAGGATTGTGCACATCAGGAGAGTTCCAACCTTGCTCATATTTAAAGCCGACCACGCGTTTCTGTGATCGCGAGACGCGCCCTCTGCGGATCTGTTGCAGGCGATGACAAACGGTGGAAAAACGACGAAGGACGCCTTGCGAATGCCGCCCGACAAAAACCTTCCCGTGAACGCCGAAAGCGCGCAGATTCATGTCCCTGAATTGCTTATCCATCTCTCGTTTTACGCGCCTGCGTGTCTTTTTTCACAAGCAGCACATATAAATATAATTGCAGACCAATAAAAATTTAATTGTAGTTGAGTGCCAGTGTTCCGTCTGATTGTGGTCTCGTCTCTAAAACTTCTTTTCCCCTACATTCCAATTTTCTATGCGCAACCATTTCCGCTTTGTGTTTATGGGTTTACTGGTTTTCACGTAAGCTCGCTTTTGTGCTTCCTAACCTTACGTCATACAACCGCATCAGTCTGCATAGCAAAGGAAAAACTGGCAACCAGAACATTTACATAGAGACCCACCTATTACGGTGGCGACAAGAACAGCGAGACTGATTCCTTGGCGACCTCTCATGGTGTATTCTCCTGCGAAACACATATTACCCACATTTCAAACACAGATAAACAAAGTGAGATAAGCAAATGTCAGACCTCACAACTCTTCAGCGTAGAAACACTCGCGTATCAAATAATGACTAGTGAGTATTCTTTAAAGCATGAAATGATAATCGGCGCTTTTCTAACACCAAGTTGTAAACGAGTTCCATGGGGACCTCTGACCCAAAGGAAGCATCATTATTCAAGTATTGGTCCGCTTTGCTCCGGTCCGTGATTCAAATATCAATACAACTGCTCTCCGTGGCGCTTGTACCATTTTAGCACATTTAGAGCCTATCGTACAGTTGCACCAGTGCGGAATTTTAATCTGAGGCGCACGGACCCTGAATATCGTATATCAGTCATGACAAAAGAGCAACATTGAGAAACATTTATTAAAGGAAATGAACTATCTACTAGCTGGTCTGCGTAGTATTGGTTTGTCTCATCCAATGATTGACTAGACGGTAGATATGTACCAGTCCAATCACGCCAAAGTATTGGGTTCAACAGTCTTACTCAAAGGAGTCATCATCAAATAAAAACGATGCGTCATATATCGCCTAGTGAATCCAGAGAATGCAAGTACCGTAAATGTTCGGCAGGCTAAATTTAGGCACTGTGCGCTAAAATATGACGTGCAAGTTGCTCTCTAAATACCACTTATAAGACAAACTTAAGATTCGGTTGTTTCACAGGGAACCAAAACTTTACAGGGAGCTTCGTGTTACTACGAGAAGCTTGATATCTTCATAATAGGGCTCCTTGGTAAGTCACTAACTGAAACCCCGCATTTTAAAAATGTAGTAGGGTAGGAGTTATATACAATGCGCGAGAATATTGGGAATTCCGCTGGGAAGAACAATATGCTCAATTGCTAAGATATATACGTCGGAAGACGTATGCGCCGCTTCGCGCGGCCATATATAGGGCTGACGCATTCTGACTGAAAATCTAAAATGGCTTAATGCAGTATAACACGAATAATGGCATATCGTCAATTGCCAGAGACCTCTTACCTTGAACTACTGGAGCGACAAACAGGTAGAAATCGGGACACGGTGGGCTGGTCTGAACAGTCATTTCCCAGACGCCTTTATATACGCAGACTAAAAGCGTCTGGCAAACATTAAGTTATTCACCAGGACTGACAAGCAGATTACATATTTATCAAAGCAGAACATGACAGTTGGAAAAGACAATGCAGATGAAGCTAGGAGTTATTTTCCCATCGGTAATTGAACTGTCTACCCATCAAAAACACATAGTAATGATGAGGCATGTTATTTGTACATGTAATTAATAACGAGTGATAAGAAAAAACGCTTCAAATGTATCAGATTCCGAGATCAAACATCTTGTCATTGTACCAGAGCAGCAGAAAAACACACCCTGTAGAATGGAAGCGAAGTGCACTTTTTTTATGCGTCTGTAACAACTCAACGTCTGCAAGAACCACGACCCCCTGTCGATAGACAAAAAAGAATTAAACAATTATGTCAGATGTTTTACCCGTTGTGACGGTTGGTTGAATAGTGATTCTCATGCTTCAGTCACGTATCGAATTCTGAATCTTTTTTTCTTTTTTCCTAGTTTTTTAGACCTAGGCTAATTTCTTCGCCCTGCTTAATTGAAATGCCTCAGGCGGTTCTTCATGAATGGTATAATTCACAACCATCCGTTTGTGGCACGAAGCCACAAGACAATGCTACATGAAAGCTTCTTAGCTGAAGCAAAATTCGTGCTTGTCGAGACATTGAACCCGGGATGAAGGCCTTTCCGGTGCGTTAGTCCCGTAAAGGCGTTCTGGGAGACCGCAGACCTCACTTGCGATATTCCTGTGTCTATGTGCTTCGAGGATTTTACTCATTAGCGCTCTCGCTGCCAGTTGCTAGCTTCCTGGTGGCCTCAAATGGAAGAAAAACCTCCCCGGAAACGCTTTATTCGTGGGCTCCTTCCCGGACCAGGCCGAATTTTATTTCAACTAAGAAAGCTTTCTTTTTTGGGAAATTCGTTCGGATTTCCATGTGGCCTTGTGCTACAAAAATGTGGTTGTCAATCATACCTTTCGTAATCATTCCTCGAAACTCATTTCCTATTCTTGGTCAAATTACGGAGATATTATCTCCGCATTTCGGTGAATCAGCTATCCTGCTGTCGAGGTCGCTGTACCTGAATTTCCTTCTCACTCCCGTTGTCGCGAGAAAACGACCCCACCACTAAAACGAATCCGCCAACGTGCGGCAAACCTGCTTTTACTTGCGAAAAACCGACAGTGCGCTCTCTGCTCTCAAACGGTCAACATCGTACTTTCTCGCCTCTAGTGAACCCAGCTGAGTCATTCCACGCCAAATGTCCCAGCCATTTTGGAGACCATCTCAAATGCATAGGAAAAAAATTGTGGTGATTAACTCCATCAGAAACGGTAACTTGTTAGAAAGACCTATCGTCACGTGGGAGCTTTCCGAATTTCGCAGAATGTCACGTGAGTTCCATTGGTTATTCTGAGCGTTCTTGTGCCAGTACCAAATTTGGTTTACCAAAACATTTTGTCTCGCCGATACGTTCTGGCAAGTGACTCTTCATAATGCAGTAAACCGGCACAATTTTTTCTCGCATTCCTTTCAGATTGTCGCCAGAATAATTGAGACATTTGTAGAGGAATGGTGCAGCTCTAAGCAAAGACAATTTATAAGCGATCACCTACTTCAACGCCCTGAAAAACCGAGACAGGTTGCACGTCTGCGCATCTAGAACAGAAAACCCACAGTCGGTGCTACAACCTTAGACAAGGCCGTGGGAAATAAGAGCCGGGCGACTGTGCTTGCTTGGACACCGTGACATTTGTGAAAGTCGTGTGGGACTTCACCGTGACCACGTGTCACTGGCTAAAGACCGTACCAGAGCTATAGATAGACGCAGCTAGGCCACGCCAGAGTTCATAGAAACGTTTAAGACAGCTTTGAGAATATTGCACCCACGACGCGAATAGTTGAGTGTATTCTGGAAGTAGCACGAATACCAGCAATGACGCTGGAATGCTCGACCACGCATGTATGAAAGCCAACGTGCTTCCCCGACGATCAGATTATCGACGACCGACCACTGAGCTCGGCGTTATCGCTGCATTGTGCGTGCTACTTCTCTTCTGGGTAAAGGTTAGCACAATAAATATTTCCTCGGCTTGTGTTTTGCGTTCTTCGCCATCACAACCACGTGACAATATATTTCGAGCCGCACAAGGTACTTACTCCAACGTCGTCGCCCACAGCGCTATGACGTCGTTCCGGTGCATTACGTAGTAGCGGAGCGCCCAGAAGACATGGGCCGACATTAACAAGGACGTCTTGCGCTAAAAACTACCCCAATAGAATTTTTCAGCCAATCGCGATACGGGAGATGTCTTTAACGAATCTGCTGACTAATGGCGATAACACACGAAAGAGAAGTTTTGTGAATTCGGCCCCTGAAGTGTGGCTGTTTTACCCCGTTTCGACATAGTGCCCTTGTTTAGAGGCGTGAGTTACTTTGTCATGTTTGTGCACTATTGCCAAGGAAGAGACTGCGAACAGTGAGATAATGGTAGCAACTGACAGCGCCCCTTGTGCGTTCACCTAAGACAATTGGAAAGCAAAAGACGCCTTCTTTCTCTTCTCAGCAGATGCATAAGGGAGCAGAGAACACGATCCGTGGCTTCACGGGCCGCTGCCAAGCGCCGTCTTCATTTTGTTTGGTTGAGGTCGCGCGCTCTCCAGTTTTTTTAGCCACCCAAAGGAGGGCGGTACAACAGCATCGTGTGGCGTTACGTCATGTGACGTCACGCCCGAATTTGTGACATCACAATGACGTCCCTAATGTTTTCGATCTGGGACGTCATGATGACGTCATATAGTGACGTCATCACATGATGATTTTTTGCGTCGCTCATCCCCAACGCTGTGGGAAGGTCGCCGCCGACGGTCAAATTTCCCGTCTGATGAGCCATCTAAGGCTTTCGCCTTAAAATACCTTCTTGCTTATTCTTGCAATACATTCCTTAAATGTCAATTATGAGTGAAATATGTCGCTACACGCGATTGCTTTTGGTGAAGCCACTACCGGGCTTATCGAGACGTTGGACGTCGGACGTTTCAGCAGGCAATTTTAAACTATTTCTTTTTACCTTTTGAGGAATGCTTTCCTTCTGCAGATAACTATCGCATGTAGTTTGCACGGGCCGTTGAATTCGTTGTATGAAGATATACAGAAGAACTGCATGTACTTTAGTTAAATAATTCCTTGTGTTGTAGTTGTAAATACGTGCAATAAAATTGACTATTGTTCATCCTAACCCCTCCACTTGCTTTAGATTGGGTTACAGAGCCTAACTACTGAATGCAGATTTTGATCACTTAGTATTTTCATTGGGCTATAATGCGTGTCGCAAAAGGTTGTGTTCCTTAGCGAACTTTCGGGACCTTCTTTTAACGCGACCGCATTAAGGATCTCGTTTCGCAGAAATACCACTGCCGGTGTCGGCGTCGTTGTTTGTGGGCGAAAAATCGACATCTTGTCCATGACCGAAAAATCGAGAAAGAGGCAAATAACATAAATTTTTTGAAAAATCTGAGGGTCGAGTGAGATATCGAACGCAGGTAGTTTGCGTGGCAAGCAGGAGTTCTACCCCAGAGCCATGGTATTGCTTGAAACCGCTTCGGAAAAAAGTAAAACACTATATTAATGTCATGTAGTGGAAGGAATCTCCTTAACGCGTGTAATATTGCGTGGCAGAAGCGTAGAATCGCGCCTGACGTCAAAACATGTGAACTGTGCAACGAGTGGGTGTTTTAAAGGCCCAAAACGCTCAGACATATTGTAATCATGATCAGCTGCGAAAGCATCAACAAAGTGAGCAGCTGCGTCGGTTCACGTGTTGCCTTACGGGCGCGTAGTGGGCCTTTCGCTTATTCGCAAAAAAACTAATTGCGGCGTAGCGGGCACCTAACAACTGTACTTGCATTAGGCATTCTAGGATTGTTTGAAACGGCCAATGTTACGCGCACAGTGGTTCGTTTCCTTGCGGCTTGGTTAAGGCATGCACTGAGAACCGAAGTCAGGCAAGAGATTTAGAAGGCGATGAGCACGGGACCCGATTACGCTATGGCGTTCTACTCTTGATGGCGAAGCCCAAGCGCCCTCCAAATTTTAACAGCGAAGCTGTTGAGCGAATCGTCCCTTGTTCACCCCGTACCAAGAACCTATCATCATCATCAACGGGTATGCATGCGCCACAGAAACTGGGTAAATCGCACCACTCACCTCTGCTCGACTAAAATTGAGGAAGGCAACAGCTAGACCGAAAAAACGGGTATGTGCCTCTGAAATTTGTGCTGCCTATCAGAAAACTATCCTCATCATAAATGGGCATGTGCCACGTAAAATTGGTAAATCCCCCTACACACAACTTCCACTACAAATGAAGGTATCAGTCAGCCCAACAAATGGCTAGGAAGCGATAGCGGTGAGCTGAAGACCCCGAGTACGCATACGCGTGCGCAGCGTTCCCCTACAAGGTGGGCGAAAGTTCATGACCCTCCTTCCTAATACGTCAATGTATGGGGCAGACTTTGCTCCCCCCCCCCCCCCCCCCCCGCACCATGCGCACGCCTATGCGAGTACGTACAACGAGAGAATACTAGGGAACGGGATAGGCAACGACGGCTGCGAGAAGACCCTGAAGCGATGGAAGGCATTCGCTAACGACGACGCGCCTGTGTAGTGTCTGTGACGATCTTTGATTTAACTAGAACCTCTCTGCGCTGAGAATCAACGCAGAAACAACCTAGCATCACCTAGCTAAAGCCTAGCAACGACCTAGAAGCAACCTGGAAACGAGTTGGATAACCTAGCTAACTCCTAGAAACAACCTAAAAGCAACCAGATTAGTCTTCATGATTGTCCAGTTTCGCTGTTTGAGATAATATAAAACATACTTATTTTGTGATAACGTCAGGTGTGGCTGAGTCAAGCGAACTGCTGTGGTTTACTCACCAGTACACTATTCACGAATCAAACTTTCAAGTTAACCCACCTTCATCAAAAGTTTACGCTCCCACCGAAATTAGCTTGAGCGCGACGATGTCCATTGGCGGCAACAGGGCAGGCGATGAGTTATTCAAGACGATAGTCTTTCTTGGGATACTTACACGCAAAAATTTTGGTCTGGCTGTCTGTCTGTCTGTCCGTAACCTGATTCAGCTACTCCGCCAAAGTTAAACCACTTTCTGAACGCCCACCCATCTTGAACTGGTGTTTGCGTTCATACTTGTGAACATATTCGACCAAAAAGCAAATACTACGCATACCTCAGGCGCAACATTAATAAGTAAGTATCAGGTCGTGCGTTCTTTTATTGGAAGGTACATAGACACGTAATTCTAAAGACCCAAGTGTTTTTAGGCTGCGCTAAAAATGCGACGCTGTGCATGAACTGCGACGCTTTGGACGAAAAAGCCCTGTGCCGACGATGAAGTGCTGCAGCTGGCAGTGGCCTTTGGTTCAGCACAAGCTCATGTTTTAGATGTGAAGCATCTTATGGCGAAGCTTAATCCGGTGGTGGTGGTGTGCCGCGTGACCACCCTTACTGCGCATGCGCAAACCCTTAAAAAAATAAAAATAAAAACCTCCTCTCCCCCTCTCTCTCCTCTAGGCGTCCCTCCCCGCGGCAACCACACCCTATCTGCGCATGCGCCTCCCCTCCCTCTCTCCCCTCCTACGCTCCCCCCTCTCTCCTCTAGGCATCCCTGCCCGCAGCGTCCACACTCCCACTGCGCATGCGCGTCCCCCCCTCTCTCTCCTCTCCTACGCTTCCCCCTCTCTCCTCCAGGCATTCCTGCCCGCGGCGCCCACACTCCCACTGCGCATGCTCGTCCCCCCCTCTCTCTCCTCTCCTACGCTCCCCCCCCTCTTTCGCCTCGCGACGCCGACGCAGGCAGCGTCTGCTAGCGAGTTTCTTGGTTGAAAAAACCGACTGCTCGCGCTGCGCAACCGTTCACTGGCCACCCCGTATATATGGCACTGGATCTTGACCTGCAAGGTGGTGCCGGTGGGAGATTTCTCCTGTACGTTGTTGAACAATAAAAATTCGCAGCTTGCGCGTTAACTAAAAGCGGACTGCGGGTCTCTGTGTCCAGTCGGAGTCTTCTGTCTCTCACTGCCCATTAGCAGCGATTGGCATGTTCCAGTAGAAAACACCGCTCCATCACTGCGTGCTTTGTGCCTCCCCAGTTTTCTCTCCTGCGCAACGCTGCGATGAGCGCCAGCGTCAACGCCTCCGCCAGTGTAAGCGTTAGCGCCCGCTGCTTCACATCTACACATGGTTCCCTTTAGCGGGAGATGGTGTAATATTTCGATGGTGTCCATATCTCGCGCAGCGCGTCCTCTATTTTAAAAATTCCATCCAGATGCAGCCAATTCAACGTAGAGTAGGCGCTGTCTGAGGCAAGGCAAAACATAGTAGTACGGCCGGCACAAGACTATCGTCTTTCGACGACATTTACAGCGAAGCACGCAGATACGCGGCCAATTTTTCTCGCACCGACGCTAATCCAATCGCAGGCGTCGCTGGCTCAAAAAAAACGCCAGATTCCGCGCATTGTGGGACGATGCAATACGAAGCAGCCAGCAAGGAGCAAATCATGCTGTACATAACATGCATGTCATGATTTACATGTTAGGACCTGTCATGTATGTTCGTCATACAGTCACGCCAAGCAATACCAATATTGGTGGATATGAAGCTAGCGAAACGGCCGCGAGCGCACCATGAGCATGGCGTGTAAATCACGTTGTACATGACATGCGTGTCGTGATTTTCATGTTACCATCTGCCATTTATGTTTGTCATGCAGTCGCGTCGCGCAATACCCATTCTTGTGTATATCAAACTAGCGAAACTGCCGCGAGCGCGCCATGCGCATGGCATGCAAGTCATGCTGTACATGACTTGACGTAATTTTTATATTACCACTTGTCCGTTATGTTTGTCATACAGTCACTTCATAGAATACCGAACTTGTTGTATATCAAGCTAGCGAAACGGTAGTGAGCGCACCATGAGCATGGTATGTAAATCCTGTTGTACATGACATGCATTTCGCGATTTTGATTTTACGATCTCTCATTTATGTTTGTCATGCAGACGCGTCATGGCATAAGTTAATTTTTTTATGTTTCATACCGCGTACTTCGTTCTTTTTGTGCAACTCGGTTATTATTATCCTGTATGATCTGTTTAAATTGAGGCATTAGTGGGATGTCCAATATTACTATGCCTAAAGTGCAGATAACTGTGTACATCCGTAGAACGAATGTCGAGACCACTCGGATAAAGTGTAGGTTCACCCCTAGATGAATGTTAAGCATGTCTCGCTGTTGTCAAAAGATGTGACACCGTAATTATTTTTTACAAATTTATGGTGACACATGTCGTACTGGTATAATGATTTGATAGTGGAACGTTGCTTAATGAATTCATGTATGCAGCATTAAAGACTGTTAGGAAATAATAGCCGCTATAAGCAAGTCAAGGCAATATATACAGGGTGGTTTTTTTTTAAGCAATACAGATTTTTCCTTAAAAAACTATAATAGTTCGGCACTTGTCGCCTTCGCAGCCGTTTTCTAGGCCGAGACGGAAAGATTTTGCCACTAATTAGATCACGCAGAAATGGCTAATTAACAAAAATAATTCAATTAACTTTTTAATTATCAATTAGAGGGTGGTTGTTTATACGGCAAAGTTGTTCTATGTCATAATATATGGCGAGCCTAATTTTTAAAAATCGAAAATATCGCGTGTAGTTTGAGAGATCCATCGTCGAATTTCCACACCGCGGTGCCGGAGATACCGAAACTGACGCACCGGGTGCGCCGGAAGGGCGGTCCACGTGCTGCGTCAAGCAGGAATTCGACGATGGATCTTGGCAGGAATTCGTCAAGCAGGAATTCGACGATGGATCGCGTGTAGTTTGAGAGATCCATCGTCGAATTCCTGCTTGACGCAGCACGTGGACCGCCCTTCCGGCGCACCCGGTGCGTCAGTTTCGGTATCTCCGGCACCGCGGTGTGGAAATTCGACGATGGATCTCTCAAACTACACGTGATATTTTCGATTTTTAAAAATTAGGCTCGCCATATATTGTGACATAGAACAACTTTACCATATAAACAACCACCCTCTAATTGATAATTAAAAAGTCAATTGAATTACTTTTGTTAATTAGCCATTTCTGCGTGATCTAATTAGTGGCAAAATCTTCCCGCCTCGGCCTAGAAATTGGCTGCGAAGGCGACAAGTGCCTAACTATTATAGTTTTTTAAGGAAAAACCTGTATTGCTTTAAAAAAACACCCTGTATATATATATATATATATATATATATATATATATATATAGGCATGCGCACGGTTCCCCTTCAGGGGGGGGGGGGGGGCAGGGGGGGCGAAGGTTCATCACAGCGCACCCCCCTCCCTATTAAGTCAATGTATGGGGCAGACTTCGCGCCCCCCCCTCTCTTAGGTGACTAGGGGGGGCGGCCGCCCCCCTCTGCCCCCCTCGTGCGCACGCCAATGTATGTATATATATATATATATTCGAGGATAAGTTGTCGCCGGATCCGGGAAGAATAGAAGAAAAAGGGTGACTCGCAAGTGAAGATTTCTTTATTTTGACGTTTCGGCCGGGCCCACGGCCGAAACGTCACATTATATATATATATATATATATATATATATATATATATATATATATATATATATATATATATATATATATATATATATATATATATATATTGTGAGACGACCCAAGGTACGACGAAACAATCGTTGTATTTACAACAAAGGTGCGCGAGCCAGAAAACGAACACCCGGCGAGAGAACACACGATGATGATGATCACGATGATTTGTATGCACAGGTGAAGATGATGAACTATACAGTCAGCGCTCACATTATTTCCCCCCCTTCATGAAAGCGGTCAGCAAGACGACCATTTAGTAAGGGTACGATATCGCCCCGAGATCGGGCTACAGGCGGCAGCACCGTCACCGCGATAGTGTGGATGGGCGGCCGGCGGCGCGCATACAAATGTACGCAGCGGCGCTTTTTTGCGATGGGTGTGAGCCGATTGTCGGCAAATAAAATGCGCTGACTGCAGCCTACTCGTAATATATATGTCATCCATTGCCGAATGGATGCACGAATCTCGCCGAACGTTATTATTACTTGCGAGATAAACGCAATATGCCATTGAAAGGGATGTTCTCGCTTGGCGACTGTTAGCGTTTTCGCACTGTATGTCACGTTTCTTGTATTTTTATTTGTAAGTGTTGAGCTTGTGTCCCGCCTACTTCGCACTGCTGTAGTGCGACTTAATTCATTCTTTGCTTCATGCATGCTGCTTTTGGATACTAAAAAATGAGAAAGAAAGAAATCCCATATTCTTGGGCGATGAGCTGAAATAACCGCGAATACGCATCCGCATTTTTTTATTATTCAATTCTCCATGAAATGGACGTAGGACAGTTGATAAGCTTATTCAGGAAAGCTACGTGGCTGGCAGCGCTTTAGCGCGTTTGTTCTTACTCCAATAACAATATAAAAAAGGTAACAGTTCAGCACGCAGCTTTCTTCGATTGATTATCTGCATGACAGTGATGCAAGAAAGGTTCGGTTATTTGATAGGACAAAAGCTCAATTTTTTTTTTTTTTTGCAAGCGAATAATGTCCGATCCTTCCGTCACCCTATATGACAACGCCACAAAAGCGCTCAGGACATTGTAAAAAAGAAAAAAAAGATGGTGTTTTGCGTGAAATTATACGACATAAGTGTGAGGCACACTGTCCGGATTAATTTTCACTATCTGGATTCTTTAAACGAACTGAACCCAAATCTAAGCACACGGGTGTGTCTGTATAAATTTCGCCCAATGTTAAAATTGCGCTCGGTGACTCAAGTTTAATCACCTCTGTGTTATTCCATTTTCTGTTGTTTTTAAGGGACAATTTAACTACCGAAGTGTCAGAATTTACTAGACAGAAATATTTCGCTGTAGTGGGACTAGGACTGTGCAATAGAAGGTTATCTCAAGCACAATTAAAGCTCGTCGCATAACCGATAAGCAACAGAGCCGCAGTTAGGCACCTAACAACAATGGAAAACTTCGTTTATCACAGAGTCGCTAAAACGCTACTTTCACCCAATATTTAATACTCCTCAAGTTTGGGACGACAACAAGTACACTTTACGATGTGCTTCAACTACAAAGCGGCACCTACACCGAAATGATCCCGGCGAACGGAGGATACACAACACTCTCGGCAAGTGCACAAACTGATCTTATTGCAGTGCATATACAGCCGAGCAAGGCCAAGGGTGTCTGTAGATCGTGCTAGGTAAACGTACAAGCAGTTCAACTTGCGCTAACAGAGCGGTACAAACCGCCCTTTGAGGATGTACATGGGGTGCGCGCGCATGCTAGCCTTATGGGGCTAGCAGACGACGCGAGGAGCAATCCACACTAGGCGCGCTTCAGCCAGTGGCCACCAGGCGGCGACTCCGCTCGATCTCGGGGCGAATAGGGCTTCAGGCGAGACACATGGGCTATCTCGGTACCGCGACGACGGCGGTCAGAAACCGAACAGGAGCGACGCGATAATTCACGGCAGATGTTCGTTCAAGTACGGTGTAAGGACCCAGGTATCTGTGAACGAATTTTTCACAGAGCCCCGGTGTGCAAACAGGTGTCCAGAGGAGCACTTCGTCGCCTGGGTGGAACGACACAACTCTACGTGTCGCATCCCAACGGGCTTTCCGCTTGGCCTGAATGGTAGAGGTGTTGGCGCGGGCCATTTCCCGGCAGCGGGCGACGCGGGCAGCGAACTCTTCTGGAAGGGACGCAGATGGGACAGGGGGGCGTCGACAAGAAGCTGGTGTCCAGAACAAAAGACGGTGCACGGCCATACACGAGGAAGAATGGGCTGTAATTTGTAGTGCGTTGTATGACACTATTGTAAGCAAACGTGACGAAAGGTAGTATTGTGTCCCAGTTCTTGTGATCGGGCTGAACATACATAGAGGTCATGTCTGACAAAGTTCGATGAAAGCGCTCGGTGAGACCACTGGTCTGCGGATGATATGCCGAGGTGGTCTTATGGATGGTGTCAGACGCCTGTAGAATTTCAGCGAGAACATGGGAAAGAAATGTCTTGCCACGGTCACTAAGGAGAACACGAGGGGCGCCGTGGCGCAATATAATGGAACGCAGGACAAAGTCGGCGACTTCGGAGGCAGCGCCAGAAGGAAGAGCTGCCGTCTCAGCGTAGCGAGTCAGGTGGTCCACGGCAGTAACAATCCAGCGGTGACCGGTGGGTGTAAGCGGAAGAGGTCCGTATAAGCATAGGCGTGCGCACGGGGGGGGGAGGGGGGGGGGCGCAAAGCCAGCCCTATACATTGTAAAGGGGGGGCGACAGGGGGGGCGCAAAGTCAGCCCCATACATTGACCTAATAGGGAGGGGGGGCGCTGCGACGAACCTTCGCCCCCCCCCTGAAGGGGAACCCTGCGCACGCTTATGTGTATAAGTCTATGCCCACGAACTCGAAGGGAGCGGACGGGCACGGTAGAGGTTGCAAAGGACCGGCGGGAAGAGATGTCGAACGTTTCCGGTACTGGCATGACGAACAGGAAGCGACGTACTTGGAAACACTAGTGGAGAGGCCAGGCCAGAAGCAGCGAGTCTTGATGCGATCGTAGGTTTTGTGAAAACCTAAGTGGCCAGCCGTCGGGTCATCGTGAAAGGCTTCTAAAACTTGTAGTCGAAGTGAGCGAGGGATGACCGGGACCCACCGGTTACCAAGAGGATGGTAAATTTGCCGAAGTAGTGTGCCATCGTGAAGTTTGAAACGCGTGAGTTGTCGTCGCAAGCGGCTGAGCACGGGACGAGCCAGTTAGCCGATCGACGATTGTACGGCAGTAGGTATCTGCACGTTGGAGCAAGGCGAGGTCTGCGGACTGAAGGAGGTCATCAGGCGCAGTGAACTTGATCGAACTGAGACTGGTCGTCTGCGTCGTCGCTTGGCTGGGAGGTGCCGAACAGCAGGTAGGTGTGTCATGGTTATTTTGCGACAGCGGACAGCGCGAAAAGGCGTCGGCATCTTGGTGTTTTCTACCGGACCTGTATGTGACACTGTAGTCATACTCCTGCAGTCGGAGCACCCAACGGCCGAGGCGTCCTGACAAGTTCTTCAGAGAGGACAACCAACAGAGCGCATGATGGTCTGTCACGATTGTAAAACGGCGGCCGTACAAATAGGGGCGAAACTTTTGTACAGGCCACACGATGGCCATACATTCTTGTTCAGTGATCGTGTAATTCCGTTCAGCTGGAGAGAGAGTACGACTAGCGTAAGCCACGACTTGCTCTTGCGAAGCGTGGTCACGCTGCAGCAGGAGAGCGCCGATTCCATGCCCACTTACGTCAGTGTGTAAGATAGTAGGGGCTGTGGGAGCGAAATGGCGAAGAACTGGCCCTGACGTGAGATGTCGCTTGAGGGTCTGGAAAGCATCTTCACAATCAGCCGTCCAAACAAAGGGTGTACTTGTGGTCAGAAGATTGTGAAGAGGAGCTGCGATAGTCGCAAAATCCCGGACAAACCGGCGGAAATACGACGCTAAGCTGAGGAAGCTGCGAAGGTCTTTTAGCGTCGTGGGTTTAGGAAAGTGCAGGACAGCGGCCACCTTGTCGGGATCAGGTTCATAGCCACGCTTGCTGACGACGTGACTCAACACTTTGATGCTGCGGCTCGCAAACCGACACTTCTTGGTATTTAGCTGAAGACCGGCTTTGGCTAAACACGTTAGTACTTCGTCTAGACGTTCTAGGTGTTGAGAAGCTGGACGAAAAGATGACGATGTCGTCCAGGTAAAAAAGACAGGTCTTCCATTCTAAGCCCCGCAGTACAGTATCGATCATTCGCTCAAATGTGGCTGGGGCATTGCAGAGCCCAAAAGGCATCACATTGAATTCGAAGAGGCCATCAGGTGTAGCAAATGCGGTCTTCTCTTTATCAGACTCATTCATCGGGACCTTCCAATAGCCAGATCGCAAGTCGATGCTTGAAAAGTATTCAGCACCCTGTAAGGTGTCAAGGGCATCGTCAATCCGAGGCATAGGATATACATCCTTCCGGGTAATTTTGTTTAGCGCCCTGTAATCAACGCAAAATCTCACTGAGCCATCCTTTTTCTTAACTAGGACAACAGGAGAAGACCAAGGGCTTGTTGAAGGCCTGATAACGTTGCGTACAAGCATGTCATTGACTTGTTCCTCGATAACCTTGCGAAGACGACACACGGTAAGGGCGACGGCGAATGATACGAGACCCGTCTGTGTCAATGCGATGAGAGGCCGCCGTTTTTTGGCCCAGGCCATCCGAACAAACGTCAAAGCAAGCTTGGTGTTTCGTTAAAATGGCCAGTAAGTCATGGGTTTGGGTTGGAGTCAAATCTGTACTCAAGGTGGCCTTGAGAGCATTAGATGAACCTCCCGTGGGCTTAGACTTTGCGACTGACGAGGGAGACGATACAGTGACGACACATACCGGTGCTGTGTCGATAAGGCTGGCAACAGTGGACCCCTCCGGCAGTAGCTGCGTCTCCGATGTCGTGTTGTAGGCGGTGAGACTGGCATGACCACGTGAAAACCGCACTAGACCACAGGCGATGGCGATTCCTCGAAAGATGCAGCGCTGATCAGGGATAACCACTGCGTCGCCGTCTATAGTATCTCTTGACCTAATAGTGAGAATACGTTCTTGGGCTGGTGGCAGTACGAAATCCGCAGCTGCGAAAAGATGAGGCGACGTGAAATCGTAAGCACTAAAATGCTCGGTGTCCGTAATGTGAAAAAACCGCCAGGCCTGCGCGGAACGCGCAGCACAGTCACGGCGAAAGCTGGGAGAGTACCATTTCTAAAACCCGTTGCAATCTATCTTGGGGCTACTAATACAAGTACGCTTGCAAGGTACCCACTACTCCATTAATTGATTCGGTGGCTGATGACGACGAAGAATTATGGCTGAGCCCTTTGTAATGGGTTGGAAGCATTCAACGACACCCTCGCAATGCAATTCATATTGTGTGACGCCTGGCTACACAAATGGCCTTCTGTGACGCCTGGTTGTCGTTTCACTCTTCTGCCACGTTATATTGCGCATGTTAACGCGGTTCCTTCCCGACATAATGCTTGTATAGGGTTTTTGTGCACCGAGTTTTCGAGCACAGGCATGGCTCAGTGGTAGAACACTGGGCTGGCAGGGAGCGGACCCAGGTTCGAACCCCGTTCCATCCTGAACATTTTTAAATGCGAAGCATTTCTTTGCGTACTGTAAGCACTTTTTCGTTTCTATCTACGTATCTATATATCTATCTATCTATCTAGCCGCCTACGTCTGGGTGCTCTCGTGATGGCCTACTTAGCTTGGGGTATACCAAAATTTGTATGGGAGGGTAAGAGGTATTGATGAATATGTCTGGCTGGTCATGACATGAATAACGCGAAAATCCCGTCGCGTACGTCGTCAAACTCATTTGTCCAGACACTTGTGGCTCATACCCGTATACCATGGGCCGCGGAATGCGGGTATGCGCCACAGGACTTTGACAATTTATATTTACCCAGGAACGGCGAGAACAGGCATTGGTAATTTAAATGCGAGAGCGTTAAAAGAAACTGACATCGGTGGCGTTGACACTGGTAATTTAAATTCGGCAGCATTGAGAAAGACGGACATCGACGGTGTTGACACGAGGAATACATTGAATAGAAATCAGAGTCCTAGTAGGAATCGAACCCAAGCATTCTGCGTGGCAATCAAGCATTCTACCACAGAGTCACGTCAGGTCTCGAAACTGCTTTGGAAGAACACCCTATGCAGGCGTAATGTTGGTGAAACGTATATTGTGGTTGCAGTGCTGGTTATCTCATTTTACAAACATTACATACGTACACCTATGACGAAGCAGTCGTGTCGGGTTAACGTCAGTTGTATACTTAAGCGCCATCCATTGTAGTTGGTCTTCGTAGAACTATCCAGGATTAGCATCCTTGCAATTAATAGCTCTACGTATCAGCTTACGGCTTCTGGTGTTGGCAACATCCAAGTTTCTGTTGGCATCGTTACACAGCTGTAAACAACTGGTTATATGAAACATATGCGACTGTTCAACATGTATGTGCGTGGAACCTGGTACATATCTTTAGCGTCATTTCATAACGTTTCGCTCAATACAAAAATTGCAACCCTGTCACCTTACCTCCGGATGCTTCGCATAACATCGATTCCCATGGTACTTGGGATCTGCCTAATTTTTTTCTTAAAGCTTTTTTTTCTTATTTCGTGCGATAGCAGGTTACGGACACCGGCGGCGGCGGCGGTGGACAACTACGGCACCCTTGTTGTGATCTCATAACAGCTTTCGCTGTAATAACGGGCGGTCCTCACGAAATGACAGCGGAAGCAGCTGACAAGAAGTCCTTGCCTAATATAATCTGGTGAGCACACGAAGAAAGCACAGCAAGCTGTATATGATGGCGAATTCCGTCGATCAGAACTCGAACAGTGCACTGTCCGATAGGGTAAATCAGATTGTCATTAGCACCACATAACACCGGACCAACATACGGAGTTTGCACTTTTCGTAGACGACGGCATAATTCGCGGTTAATGACCGAAATGGCTGCTCCAGTGTCTACAAGGGCGTCCACCGAAATACCTTCCACACAAACAGTCAGTAATGGCGAATTCCATTGGGAGAGCAGGAGCACTCAAAAGCACGCTGAAAGTGCTCTCTTCAGAGCCAGCGTGTTTCAGTGGTCGAACAGGAGTAGGAGCACCGTCATCCAATGGTAGAGCGAGAGCGCTTTTGCTGCGCCGGGAGCAGCGAAGAGCAGTCCTGTCTGCTCCCCCTTGAAAAGCGGAGTGAGCGGAGAACGCAGGAAGTAACGTGGCTTGTTAACGTCATATCCTCCCGACGATCCTCCTCGCTTGTTTACATTTCACTTCTTCGTGTACGGTGGCAATGGCGGCAATGCTGGGATGCGTAAAATTTCTCCTCACTCGCCTTTTTACCCTCTCGCACCTGCTCTGCGAAAGCGTGCCGCATTCCAGTGGCAGATCGAGTGACGCTGCTCTCAGTGCTCTGCCCCCTACTCCTCTCTGCACGGCGCACCTACTCCTGTTCTCTCAATGGAATTCGCCATAAGTTTGCTGGGTGCGCAGGAGGAATTATGGCATTTAGACGACGAGCAGTTTCCCCCTCCAAAAACTGCAGCTTCTAGGTTTTCCGAGTGGGGGTCGAGAGGCATCGGGGCAGAACGTAAGGGCGAAGAAGTACGGCGGAAGGGCGACGGTGAACGACGGCGGGGTGAGCGGAAAGGACGAGGGTCGCCGTGGGACAAAGGAGGTGAAGGCGAGCGTCGTGACGAGGGATCGTAGGGTCCTGCAAAGTACAGATCAGACCTCAGAGTACCATCTCTCTCGTAGGAAGAATAACCTCGTCGTTCATCTCTCTCGTAGGAAGAATAACCTCATCGTTCGTCTTGCTGGCGCCGGTGACAAAAGCGGGAAATATGTCCTCGTATGCCACAGTAGAAACAGACCAGGCGCGCAGGGCGCCAGGTTGTTGGGTGCGTTTTTGGTGGTGCCTTGGCTGCCATCGCGGCCAAGTGGTCATATACGACGGCCGCAGGCACAGGTGGAGTTGGTACAGGAGGCCGTGATACAACTTCGGCATACGAAGGTGCGTGGATGGGCACAGGAGACGGGGCACGTGCGACGCTCGTCATCGACGCCAGTTCATCCTTGATCATAGGCGTATCTACCAGGAGGGGGCAAGGGGGGGCGCCAGACCTCCCCCCCACCGAAAGAAGTTAGGGGGGCGGAGCCCCCCCCCACTTTCGAGAGTGGTCACTGTCACCTGGGCGCAGGGAAACCAAGAACTGAGACGAATTTTTCTTTAACACAATCAAGTAATTATATAATAAAATGTATCATACGCTTGTGCTTTGAAGGTAGTCATCTGTGTCTCACGACCACGCACTGTGGGGTCTCTGAGGTCTCTGCGATGGCTATGCGACGCATTCGCACCTTGCTCTCCAGCATTGCAGAGGAGGCTCCCGCTGAGCTGGCGCTCAATAATGACAGAGAACTCTGTCATGCTTTTCATTTGCTCTTACTAGCCTGAAATTCAAATCAACGATGACGAAAATACGGGTGGGAGCCAGTAAACGTTTTATGGACCGATCAAACCTCTTCGTGTTTAACCAACTTCATTTTCTTTAATCGAAAGCAACAGCATCAGCGCTGCTCCAAATCCAAGCTGCTGTGAATCGATGAGTGTGCAGCAGTGTTAGACCGAACTGGGAAAGCTAAAAAAGATATCCGCTTTAGTCTCTGATAAATCTGCTTCACCTTGCTTATAATGTCGCATTACTTATCAGCTTCCAGTGATTGCGGCGGCCTTGCAACAAGGCGACGAATAAGACAGGGAACTTGAGCCCATAAGAAAGCCCAGCTTTCAAGCCTGGCCCCAACTTGATTATACCGTTCAATAAGGATTCGATGGGGGCTAGTTGGTATGGCATCGTTCTTTTGCTGCGCTAAATTGAGACACAAGTACAAAACGAGAAGACGGATGTGCGAAAATTTGAAAAAAAAAATTGCAAGTTCGTGCACATCTGTCTTCTCGTTTCCTACTTGTGTCTCAATTTAGCGCAGCAAAAGAACGTTGATGTACCGCCTTAGCCATATTTTCAAGGTCCACGGTTTTCTGGTCTATAAAAAAACACTTTATCAACAGCCGGTCTAGTTGGTCTTGATTCCTCTTGAATTGACTTGTACGGCGCAAAATACAACACGGACAGGAAAGAAACACTCGTCCGCCTCGGTGGATCAGTGCAGCGGCTAGGGTGCTCGGCTACTGACCCGAAGGTCGCGGGTTCGATCCCGGCCGCGGCGGTCGCATTTCGATGGAGGCGAAATGGTAGAGGCCCGTGTACTGTGCGATGTCAGTGCACGTTAAAGAACACCAGATGGTCAGAATTTCCGGAGCCCTCCACTACGGCCTCATTCATAGTCATATATTGGTTTTGGGACGTAAAACCCCACATATTATTATTAAAGAAACACTCACGCTCAGCACTGCTTATTTCTCTTTCCCCCTCTCTGAACTAGGATAATTTCACAGGGTTGTATACGCGCATAAGCAGCTCAACATCGTCACACTACACTGTCGAAAATATTTGTTATGCTCATATGAATCCATCTCGCCAGCCGCTATAAGTAGCCGCTGCCAATGTGATGGGCGGGCAGCCTTCTTGAATTACATTCTGAAGAAGACATCGTCCGACCATTCCAAAAAAAGCTGAGGTACTGGTCAGCATAGTAACGGGCTGTTTAGTGTGAGACGTCATTTTAACGCCGTGACATTTCCCAGAATTGTGTCGTCGCGTAGTCGCGTAGCAACCAGGCGATTTTATGGCACGCCGAAAAATTTTGAGGAATGGCGGAGAACCGAGGGCCAACAATGCGCCGTAATGAAAGTAGTTTATTGTCTGATTTTCGTCTGTCATGCATAAGTGGTCATTACGCGATGGATTATTTTCGCGCCACTTGTTGCACCGCGTTACGAGCAGGCGCTGTGTGGATGATTCAGAAAATTTTGACCAATCATAAACAGCGAACCATCAGTGCCGAAGGAAACAGTACGGGTGGTTTAACGTTATAATCACCCACATTTCCGCAAAGAAAATTTGGGATTGCACCGTTCGCATAGGCGCATTTACTTGAAGGGGCCGGCGGACCCTCCGAGCAATGTTGCGAATACAAATACGGTGAGTATAAAGCATGTACTATACGTCTCTAATACCCCAAACTCTTAATTAAAAAACAAAAACAAACAAACTTGTCATTGACAATTTAAGAACAATAGTAACATAATAATAGTAATACTAATGATATTATTAACGCGCTTAAGACACTACTTTGACTAGTAGCAAAACACGGCAAAATATACGCATACCTGAACATGGGAAAGAAAGTGTAGTACTAATTGCGGAGAAGAAAAGGCACAGTCATAGCTACCTGCATTTAAAAAACTCAATTATTAGTGCGCAGCTTTTAGACATAAACGATATTTGATTCAATGATACAAATCTATACTACTGGGAATGCCGCCGTTGACATAATTTTATCCATGCATAAAGTTGTTAATGTATAAAAAGTGTTGCTTGTGACATTATTATATGCATAAATGAAAAAAAGAAATTTTGAAGGCTTGTTTGTTTGACACAACCTTATAAAAGTCAGCAGATAATGAATCCATGGAGGGTATAGAGGACGTCAACTACACTGTTTTTTAAGTGTATTGTAGTAATTGTGATACACATGTGAAAACATACTATACCTTCAGGTATTATCTGAGGGCTCATTGGTCAGCTGTTTTTCCGCTCGTCAAAGGATCACGTGCTACGTGACGCCCGCTCGCAAAAAAAAAAAAAAAACGTGTTTCACACTCGCTGCCAGGCCTACGAATGGCGCTGACTAACACTCCCAGGTTTGCATCCACATAAATACCCGATAAAGCGGACGAGAGGACCACCGCTGCCGTAGTTCAATTGGTAAAGCATCGGAAGCGTTACCCGAAGGTTGCAGGTTAAATCCCTGCCGGAGGCAAGTTGTCTTTTCGTCCACTTTATTAGATGCGAAGCATCTTATGCTCGGGGCTATGCCCTGTCCCTCCCGCGTCCATCCCGCGTCCCGCGTCCGGCCACTTTCATGAAGTAGGGAGAGAGAGAGAGGATGATTTATTAGAAGGCAGAGAGGTCGGCCTGAGCTAGTTCGCTCTAGCCTTCTACTCTGCACAGGGGGAAGAGGGACAAGGGGAAAAAAAAGAAGTGATGAAGGGTGATGACGGGGAGAGAAACAGGTTATGCGTATATACAATGAACACACAGCATTGTGGCTTCGCTAGAGTCTAGCGTCCAGTCCTGTACTACTTAGGAAATCTATTACGGCTCTTATAGCAGTTGTTGATCTCGTCTGATCACACATTGCTGACAGAATGCCACTTTCATTTAGCGTTCCCACACCAATTCCTGCCAGCGTTGAAGCTAGCGTTTTTCGTTGCGACACGTAAAGTGGGCAATCACAAAATATATGCGCCGTTGTTTCACACACTTGGCAGCGTTCACAGTTCAGGCTGTCCGCACGGCGGATGAGGTGTGCGTAGCGGCGAGTGAATGCAACACCCAGACGAATCCGGTGTAGCAAACTGGAGTTGCTGCGGTTGATTGTAGCTGGGAGGCGAAAAGTCATCTCAGGATCTATTTCTCGCAGACGCCTGCATCGATGGTCTGGCCGCGACCAATAAGCCGTTGCACACTCTCGCATGAGCGATCTCAATAAAGAGTTCACGTCACTTCTGGAGTACGGCACTTTCACGTCAATGGGGCCGTTATACATAGCGGCTCTTGCTTCAGCACCAGCAAGCTCGTTGCCTGCCAGTCCACTGTGTCCAGGGATCCATTGCAATGTGATTGTGTGGCCATTCCTCTGCGTGAGGTCGAATGCTTCAATAATTTCTAAAGTTAATGCAAAATGTTGTCCGCTTTTTGCGCAAGAGTCAATGGCTTGCAATGCTAATTTTGAGTCAGATAGTATCAACCATTTACGTGGTGTTTGGCCGGACACAAACTGGATGGCTTCCCATATTGCAACAAGTTCTGCAGCTGTCGAAGACGACTTATGGTCTAACTTGTACTTCCGAGAGGTACCCAAATGAGGGATCACAAAGGCCGCAGTCGAAGCGCATGAAGTCACAGATCCATCGGTGTATATGTGAACATAATCGCCGTATCGTTGAGCCAAATGTGCCAAAGACAGTTGTTTGAGGGCAGCAGAAGAAACATGACGCTTTTTCGTAATCCCAGGTATATGAGGGTACACCTGTGGTCTGTTGAGCGTCCACAGTGGCACTTCGGGGATGACGGCAGGTGCGAAGTCTGAAGGAATGACGTGCCTATGTGTGTCTAAGCAACGTGAGTAGGCGCAGCCTGGTCGGTCCCTCTGTAGCAAAGACAAGGGATGGTTTGCGTGTCGGGTCAGCAGACGAAGGTGTACTCGAAGAGGCTCACAAGATAGGTAAACCTCTACGGGGTATGTACGTGACTCTCTATGGTGCCAGAGGTTGATGTACACCTCGGTAGCCCAAGGCATGTTCGCAGCGCTCGCGCTTGAAGGCTCTCCAGAGTGCGAATGCATGTTGCACGCATTCTCGAAAGCACAGGTGAGCTGTACCGTAGATAGCCAACGAACAATGCCTGGTATAACTGCAGGAGGCTTTTCTCAGAAGGGCCCCATCTTAGTCCTGCCACAACTCGTAGAACGTCTACAAAACTAACAAGTTTAGTCCGTAGTGCAGCGACATGCTTCGTCCAAGATAGGCTGCGGTCAATGATGACACCTAAGTATCGGTAGTGCGTGACAGCAGGAATCGCTGCACCGTCAGCAAATATCGGGTACCGCGTCATTGATTTCTTTGTGAACGTCAATGCAGCGCATTTTGCTATTGAAAACTGCAGGCCTTGACGGCGCAAGTACCTTGAGGTTGCTGATGTCGCGAGTTGTAGTCTTGCTCTCAGCTGCGGACGCGTTGCTCCAGATGCCCATATGCATATATCGTCCGCATAGGCGCTGATTTTGACAACGTTTGGAAGCTCAGCTGCAAGACCTATGAGCGTGACGTTGAAAAGTATGGGGCTTGAGGACCGCGCCTTGTGGAACTCCACGGCTCACGTGGTGCCGGACCGTGTCACCGTCAGGCGTCGACATGAAAATGGTACGTCCGCTAAGATAATTGACTACCCACGCGTGAAGGCGGCCTCCTATGCCAATGTCTTCAAGCGCATCAAGGATGGCCTCATGAAGGACGTTATCGTAGGCCCCTTTTATGTCCAAGAAAATTGCGCTTACTAATCTCCGATGTTGTCTTTCTTTTTCTACAGACGAAACTAGGTCTACGACGCCTCATTATGCGAACCAGAACACTGTAGTAATATGAAGGCCGTCAACCACTACCACAGTCATCAGAGTCATGGCTGAGAGCACAGAGAGGCTGCTTAGCAATGGCTAGGCAGGTGGTGTCTGTCGCCCAGGTTGACCCCCATTCCCTTGATCTTGCTTGCATGTGTTTGGAGGGGGCTTAGTCCGTCCCTCCTTCCCGCGTCCCACACCACCACAGTGCATGCGCGTCCCCTCCCCCTCTCTCTCCTCTTCTACGCTCACCCCCTTTCTCTACTCTAGGAATCCTCTACTCTACGGAGCCGCCCCCGCGTCCCACACCCCCCACAGCGCATGCGTGTCCCCTCCCCCTATCCTCTCCTACGCTCACCCCCTTTCTCTACTCTAGGGAATCATCTACTCTACGGAACGGCGCCCGCGTCCCACATCCCCACAGCGCAAGCGCATCCTCTCCCCCTCTATCCTCTAGGAATCCTCGACTCTACGGAGCGGCTCCCCACGTCCCACACCCCCATAGCGCATGCGCGTCCTCTCCCCCTCTCTCTCTCCTCTAGGAATCATCTACTCTACGGAGCGGCTCCCGCGTCCCACACCCCCCACAGCGCATGCACGTCCCCTCTCTCCTCTCCTACGGTCCCCCCCGTCCTCTCCTCTAGGAATCCCCTACGGAGCGGCGCGCACGACAGGTGGTGAGACAGCTGCATACTCCGCTGGGGGGCGCCACGGTAGTTCCGCGGTATGAAAATGACGGAGCGCGCGCGCCTCATTCTCTCTCCTCTGCAGCGCCGCGATGAGCGCCCGGACCGCTGCCGTGAAACGAGAGCGGCGACGTTGCTCCCGCTCGAGCTAATTATCTCCCCGCTGCTTCGCATCCACACATGGTTCCCTTTAGCGGGAGATGGGGAAGCTTTTTCTCTTCACATCTATATCTTAATTACTACAATACACTTTAAAAAACAGTACAATTAACGTTCCTTATACCTTCCTTGTATTCATTATCTGCTGGTTGTCATGAATATTGCGTGCGTGTTATGCATGAAATGTTTATGACAACCAGCAGATAGTCCGCCGCGCTATATCAGTGGCTAGGGTGCTTGGCTTCTGACCCGAAGGTCGCGGGTTCGATCCCGGCCGCGGCGGTCGCATTTCGATGGAGGCGAAATGGTAGAGGCCCGTGTACTGTGCGATGTCAGCGCACGTTAAAGAACACCAGATGGTCAAAATTTCCGGAGCCCTCCACTACGGCGTCTCTCATAATCATATCGTGGTTTTGGGACGTAAAACCCCAAATATTATTATTATTATTATTATTATTATTATTATTGTTATTATTATTATTATTATTATTATTATTATTATTATTATTATTATTATTATTATTATTATTATTATTATTATTATCATTATATGGTGGTCCCTGCGCATATGCTATATGTGAAACAGCGTGTACTTTTTCAGTACTGTTACAATATGAAAACGACATCAAATTGACTGCGAATGAAAATTTCTGTCAGCATATGTATATATATATATATAATGAAGGGCTAACATAGGACCCGGAAGTAACAGTTCAAAAAAATATATCAAGCACGTAGGAAAAATTGTTAAGGAAAGGACTTTCCAGAACAATGTTTCCTACGTGCTTGATATATTTTTTGAACTATATATATATATAATAAAATGTGCGGCCGGCGGAGTGAGTGACGGAGTGGGAGCCCCCCGCACTCGCGAACAAGTTGGTACGCCACTGTCCTTGATGATGTCCCGCAGATTAGGAGGAGGAGAGCGGACAGACGAAGTTGCTGTGCTGCCAGGAACAAGGCCGTGAAGTTCCTCTCTCACGATGGTGCGGATGAGAGCACGCAGTTCATGTTCTCCAGTAAGGCGAGAGTCACAGGAGGCGTGTGGAAGGCGCATTGAGTAGAGTGCGTCCAGGCGTTGGCACGTGGTGATAATGTCCTGAACTGATGTTGGGCTCTGAATGACGAGAGGGCATTGAAGGCGACGGAGTTGACGCCCTTCAGTACATGACGAATACGATCGGCCTCCGGCATGTCACTTTGGGCACGGCGGCAGAGAGCCAGAACGTCTTCAAAGTACGACGTATACGACTCGTCGGGTCCCTGGATGCGGGTAGCGAGCTTCTGTTTCGCTACCTCAGAGCGTCCTGATGACGTGCCGAATATCTGACGCAGCTGCACCGTGAATGCTGACCAATCAGGGAAGTCGCTTTGGTGGTTATAGTACCACGTCTTCGCGACCTCCTTGAGGTAGAAGGGAACATAGCGCAGCTTGTGTGCCTCGTCCCAGTAATTGCAAGCACTGGTTCTGTCATAATTGTCCAACCATTCTTCTACGTCCTCACCGCGAAAGCCGGAAAACACTGGAGGGTCTCGCTGCGAAGGTACTCACGGTGTAGTGAGGCGCAGCAGGCTGAGCGGGGGCGGTAGGGGCGGCACCGGATGCGTCGTTTTGTGCCATGGCATGGGTGTTGTTGGCAAGCACAGCCGTCGACCAGACAGGAGCTCCAGGGGTGACCGGTAGCGCAAGAGGACGGGGAAATCACAGCACGCTCCACCACTTGTGAGACGACGCCAGGTACGACGAAACGATCATTGTATTTACAACAAAGGCGCGCGAGCCAGAAAACGAACACCCGGCGAGAGAACACACGATGATGATGATCACGATGATTTGTACGCACAGGTGAAGATGATGAACTACACAGCCTACACAGTCAGCGCTCACTATATATATATATATATATATATATATATATATATATATATATATATATATATATATATATATATATATATATATATATATATATATGTGTGTGTGTGCGTGCGTGTGTGTGTGTGTGTGTGTGTGTGTGTGTGTGTGTGTGTGTGTGTGTGTGTGTGTGTGTGTGTGTGCGCGCGCGTTTGTGTGCGTGAGTGATGCTTTACTAGGCATCTCTCCACTACTTTTTATTCTTATGCGAAGCATTTCTTAGCAAAACAAGGGCGCTTTGAGCGTATCTTACTATCTCTACCTATGTATTAATCTAGCCGCCCACGACTTTGCGTTCTCGTGGCCGTTTCGTTAATTTGATATGTAACAAAATTGGTACGGCATGATATGAGTCTATGATGAACACAAATAGCACGCCGTAACATGAAAACAACAACGAATAGCATTTAATGTACATCATAATTTACGTGACATGGCCTTGGTGCTCTGCCGGCCTCTTCATTAACTTCATGTATACCAATATTGGTACGGCATGCCATGAGAGTAGAGAACATAAGTGACACGCGATAACATGAACATCATGCATGGATGACATGTATGACATCATTTACATGACAATGTATTTGTACTCTCGAGTTGAGTTGAATAAACTTTATTTGCCCAACGGTTGTGCCCGGGGCTAGGCTACCAGAGATCCACCGTTCGAGGAACATCTACCGAGTTCCTGGCCCGCTCGACGGCCCACTCCTGATCTTGGGGGGACCTCGCTGAGGAGGGCGGCTTGCCATCGCTCAGCAAGGCGCGCCACTTCAGAGGGTCCATCAGTTGGCGTCGTCCTTAATCGTGGCCTCTCGTGCCTTGCGCATTCCCAAAGTACATGCGCCACGTCTGCCAGTTCGTGCTCGCACCACGGGCAGCCAGGCGACGGGTATTTGGGGGTTGGTTAGTTGCGTCACTTGTTTGCAAAACTGATGGTCACCGCTCTTTTGGTATACGTTTTGACCTTTCGGTGCTTCTCAACAAAACGATCGAAGAATAATTGAAGTAGTCGTTGTGCGCTCGCACTACAAAATGTCTAAAAAATGTCTCGTAGTAGACGTTATGACTTGTTTGGTAGAAAAGGTTCTCATAGTTGTTAAAAAGACAAATAAACTGTATGCGAGCACATTTGAGGCCCGAATCTTAGATTTTGAAAATGTCTATTTTAGGTATTCTCGTAGACCAAGACGTTTATAGCTGTTTGTAGCCGTTTAGAGAAGTCTTATAGATGTTTTGTGCTTCGTGCAGTAACGACCGAGCGCGCCATGCTCAAATCAGCCAATGGCTGATACTTGGCCTGGGACGTAGTGATTTTTGAGCCGGTAACGTCATTTGTCGAGAGAAGAGAAAGTGATTTTGTGCTGACTTTGAGAATTTATTGTAAATTCCAGGTAGCGCGGGCTGCGCTATGATATTTGGCTCGCGTGTTCTCGGGAGCCTCGACTACCGGTCGACAGCGTTTTCTCCATGCTCAAAAAGTGTTGCAGGGCCCCTTTAATGACAGTGGCAGATTTCCTGCCATTATTAGGAATATCCTGCCGAATGCACTCCAGCCCATTCTTATTCTTCGGTGAATTTCCTTTGCGTGAATCGCGGAAGTAATGTGTAATGGCTTTTGAACAAGTGACTTTCTAAAACATTCATCGAGTTCTTTTTAAAAAGGAACTTGTTCTACTAATAAAATATTATTTTGAAATTCGTGCCAAAGAGTGGCATATCAATGCTAACCGACAGCCTGAGTCAAAACACTAAAGTGGAAATCCACCTCCGTTGTTTATATTTAAGTTAACTGTCTGTATAAGCCACGCAGTCTGTCTGTGTTTCATTCCTACTCCAACACTGGTTTTTCTTCTTTACATTCATCGGGAATTTCGGCTCACAGAGAATGCTACCGACGGTGAAGCTGGCATTGCAATTTCTGCGACACGGAATATTTAACAATGTCGTGTTAAACTAGCACCACCTTAGCGTATTCACAAGATTAATGTGTATATATAACTTGTGCGCTACTGAGTCTTGTGCTCTCTGTCTACCATATATCAATTAAAGGGACTGTCTACCGTCGTTCATCACTTTTATGTTTTGTCTCGCAATAAAAAGCGTACCGTCTGAAGTGCCGAACCTTGCAGTGGTTTCTCTGGAAAGTGAGTAGAAATTTTTAAAACAGAATTTTCCGATCTGCATTCGGTCCTCTTCCATTGGTGGGATGAGTGCCCACAACACTGGTTGGTGGAGGCGATGACGACTGTAGTGCCGGTGAAAGTCGCAAACTGAAACCGCGCGCTCTTTTTGCAGACTTCATCAATTTTTGTTTAATAATAAAACAAATACCGTAGTGGTCGTTTAAGCACGCATATTGTCAGATAAAGTATTATTACCACGGTTTCTCCAGCTTTGTTCAGTCTGCCTGACAAACCACCGCGGTCGAGCGGAAAAGTTGGTCTGCTCCAGCAACACTGGTACGCCGGGGTTGTGAAACGAACTGTAGTGGTTCGACTCATGCCAACCGCGCTACTAAAATGAACATGAGGAGTGCTTCACAAAACAACAGAAGGTTCCTGCTGTCTTTCAGTTATGTTTAGGTGTTCTGTGTTGTATATGCGATATGAGAGCCAGTATGGACGCCCTGGTGAAGCGGAACGTGATGGCAAAATCTTCTTCAATGTAGCACCTTGGTGAATGGTGTGCACTTTACTGATGAGGACTCGTGCTACGTTACTAGATTACGTTGGACTCACGGGCATGGTTCGGAAATTCCCTGAAGTCAGTCACGCTGCTATTCGCCGAAGACAATTTTTTCTTCTTATGAGCGGTGCCGGACGCAGTGCTCGCGTTTCGCCGCCGTAGGCAGGCAGGCGAACGCGCCGCCGGCAGCGCCACCGAGCGCCTCTCTGAACGCGTGAGGAAAAAAGCAATAATTACTCTTTGGCGCAACCTAAAGCTGCCTCAAGTGCGTAAAATACAATTTCAAGTTACGCATGTTTGTTTTTAAGCAAAATGAGTCTACCTGCGAGGATTTCTTGTCCGACCAATAGATTGAACCACATCGCTGTTTGGTGACGCTAGCGGTCATTCTTTGTCGACTTTCGACGTCAAATTAAAATTATAATTCTTTTTTTGTGGAACAAAAGCATGCTCATTGCCGCCGATGTGATGAACGATCTTCTCATTTTCGCCACAATCAGAAAAATTTTTACGAGCGGTAGACAGTCCCTTTAAAGGGACTGTCTACCGTCGTTCATCACTTTTATGTTTTGTATCGCAATAAAAAGCGTACCGTCTGAAGTGCCGAACCTTGCAGCGGTTTCTCTGGAAAGTGAGTAGAAATTTTTAAAACAGAATTTTGCGATCTGCATTCGGTCCTCTTCCATTGGTGGGATGAATGCCCACAACACTGGTTGGTGGAGGCGATGACGACTGTAGTGCCGGTGAAAGTCGCAAACTGAAACCGCGCGCTCTATTTGCAGACTTCATCAATTTTTGTTTAATAATAAAACAAATACCGTAGTGGCCGTCTAAGCACGCATATTGTCAGATAAAGTATTATTACCACGGTTTCTCCAGCTTTGTTCAGTCTGCCTGACAAACCACCGCGGTCGAGCGGAAAAGTTGGTCTGTTCCAGCAACACTGGTACGCCGGGGTTGTGAAACGAACTGTAGTGGTTCCACTCATGCCAACCGCGCTACTAAAATGAACATGAGGAGTGCTTCACAAAACAACAGAAGGTTCCTGCTGTCTTTCAGTTATGTTTAGGTGTTCTGTGTTGTATATGGGATATAAGAGCCAGCATGGACGCCCTGGACGCCCACATTCAATCAGTACATGTTCCATCGTTTCCTTAGTTCCCCCCACAGCATGTACATTGTTCTTCTTCGTTACAGAATCTCACTTTATAGCTACGCGTTCTAAGGCAAATCGACCTTGCTTCAAACAGTAAAGCGCTTCCCCTTGAATTATCATAAAACCTCTCCCTCCTTATTTCGTTTTTTCCCTTTCGGTAGTCACTGAGAGCCGGCTTCTTTTCCATCGCTGTCATCCAATAAGTCCTCTCCGCCTCTCTGACCTTTCGCTTAATGCTCCTTGTTGCCATCTCAACACTGCTAGCCGTATATTTACTGGTGAGCCTCCTAGTTCTTTTTCTCCACTGCGTGTCGACGCTTTTTCTATACAAATACCTGAAAACCTTCCCTGCCCATCTACTCTCCTTCATTTTCCTCAGCCTCTCTTCAAATCTAATTTTGCTCTGAGCTTCCCTCACTTCAAAACCTGTCCATCCCATATCACCCTTTACAGCCTCATTTGTCGTCTTCCCGTGAGCGCCCAACGCGAGGCGTCCCACAGTCCTTTGATTTACATCCATTCCTGATTGCACCTCTGACTTCATGCACACCACTGAGTTCCCAAATGTAAGCCCCGGAACCATCACACCCTTCCACAGCCCTCGAAGCACCTCGTACCTATTGTATCCCCATAACGCTCTGTGCTTCATGATTGCAGCATTCCTCTTTCCCTTTGTTACCGATGCTTTGTCTTGTACCTCCATATATCTATCCCCCCTCATTTACCCACACTCCGAAATACTTGTACTCGCTCACCCTCGGTATTTCTTGGCCCTGTATTAAGACCGCATGGTCTTCATGATCATTGAATACCATCAATCCACATTTTGTTGCACTAAAACCTAGTCCTAGAGCCTCGCCTTCCCTTCCGCATATATCTGCCAGCCGCTGTATATCATCTTGACTGTCCGCCAATAAGACAATATCGTCAGCGTAAAATAGACCTGGAAGTTTCTGCTCAACCATCGCGCCGGCCTGTTTGCGTGACAAATTAAATCCAATGTTGCTACCTTCTAGCGCTTTTTCCATCCTCACCATGTACAGCATGAATAACAGCGGGGACAAAGGACATCCCTGTCTCAGCCCCTTGCTAATGTCAACGCTGTCCTTGCTGCTTATTCCTTCCCATTCTACACAAACTGTATTTTCTCGGTATATTTCCCTCAAAAGCTGTATACAGTCGTCACCTATGCCCACTTCCTTCAATATATCCCACAAAATTTCCTGATTAACATTGTCATATGCCCCGGTGATGTCTAGATAAGCTACGTATAAGGGCCTGTTTTCTATTTTCACTGTGTAAGAGCAAACAGGTTATCGTCTAACCGTCTGTCGATTCGAATCCATTCTGGAGTTCTCCCAAAATATCATTTTGCTCTACCCACGTTTCTATTTTTAATTTTATTGCCTGCATCGCCAACCGGTATGGGAAACGTGCAGCACCTACAGGGGGCGCAGCAGTACACTGCACCTATGCGCCGCCAGCGCCGCGAGTGGCGACTTGCGGCCACTTCAGTTTCAACTGGCGTGCAACGCATTGTCGTCTCTCCGTCAGCTACGCCCGCGTTGTATGAAAATGCGTGTGCACGAATGTGACAGGTTTGATCAAATGGGTAGGCTTCCGGAAAGTTAACAGTGCCTGATTCTTCTAGGGCCCCAAACGAAGAGAAAGGACATCAATTTACGGAATCAATCATGTTTTCGATGTGACGTTGCACAGACGGCCGACAGATGTTTTGAAAGGGCGATTCGTGCGGCCGGCCGGCGTAAAGCTCGAAGCATAGACCGCCCCCATCGATGTTCGTAAACATTATTTCTTGCCATTTTGCCTGCGTATTGTTGAGTAAACGACGGCATTTGTGTCTGACATGTGTTAGACAACCCCTTGCTATGCGCGCAAGTAATACGTACGGTCGCCGAACTGCACGAGTTGCATTTGATTTGCGCGGAGTTTTCTGTGCAGTAGTTCAGCTCCGTTTGTAGGCGTTGCTCGGGCTGCATGATTCCTTGAGTAAATTTGTCACGTGTCAGCTAGTACGCGATATCTCAGGTGTCACGTAGCGCAATAGAACGGCGTGGCCCGGCTTCACTTGCGCAGTGCCTGGGGAATACATTTTTAAATTCTCGCTGTCTGCGACGCATTTTGCCTGGCATGCGGACTTCTGTTTACGAACTGTGATACGGCGGAAAAACAGCAGCAGCTGGATCTGTCGATTGCTTTCCGCCAACTAATTGTGGACTGCAGACTCGCGATCACTTTTCCGGCTGACCCTCGGTTCCTTCAGCAGGTTAAAAATATCAGTTAACTTGCGTGGAGAGTAAATTCACAGGGAACTAGCTACAGCATGTACTTCATAAACGTGCCCGCGGGATCACTTGCTTCACGCGGCGTACACTAATCCAATGTTCCCGCCGGTTTTTGAAGCACAGTCATGGCGCAAAACTGAAAAACTTTGTTCCAGGTGCGTAGTTCTTGTAGTTATTGGCACTGTTTACGACACAGCACTTCATACGCGACACTGCGAAGCACTGCTAACAACCTGACACAGCTGCGCTCATGGGTCGGCTGCTGCACGGAGCACGCCACTAGCAATAAGAGATCTAGCAATAACTTGCCATTGGAGTCTGAATATCCGTCAAGGTCATGTATGTGAGCATTCATGTCCCCTAGAAGGATTATTTCGGCATCATGACCAAATTCTTTAATATCGGTGCTTATGCATTTCACTATCTCCAGATTCTTTTCTCTGCAGTTATTCCCCGTCCACAAGTAAGCTTACACCTAGCCACGTTTTCTTTCCACCTACTGTGCCCGAAACCCATAGGTGCTCTGAACACGTTTGCTTCACTCTGTCCCATTTTGCTCTGCTATGAATTAGCATTCCAACACCCCCCACCTCTCCTTTCTGATATGATCCTGTTGCATCCTTCCCAAATATAATTGTCAATATGTGGTGGCTCTTCCAAGTCTCTAAGGTGTGTTTCTGTAACCGCATAAACACCTATCTGTTCCTTGTTTAACTGTCCCTCAATCTCTAACCATTTTGCCTTTTTTCTGCCACCCTGCATGTTAATGTAACCAATTGCGACACGCGCCTTCCCCCTTCTTTTACCTTTTCTCTGGTTTTTCGCTATACTACCTGTCACAGAGTCCCCCTGGTTGTTGTCCAAGGACATATACACACAACGCCATCTAGTGAGCAATTCTTCAAATTAACTAGAGCTGGCTACATACATACTACTACTACTACTACAGAGGCTAAGCACCCTTGGGCTATTTCACTCGGGAAGCTTCGGAACTGTGTGGAAAATTTCAGAACACGAAATAATGCAAAGCGGCTTCACTGGCGAGCACTCGCGATGTTTGCTTTCGAGCTCTCTTCATCATCACCGGATGAGCTGCTCAATTCACCGTCATCGCTGTCTTCACTTACGGACACAAGATAAACATCTGTATCCGAATTTTCATCACTCGAAGAAGATGACGAAGATGAAAAGCTTCTTTTTCGTGTTGACGGGCCAGCTATGCATGGGTCACCGCCACCGCACGCCATATTTCCATACAAAAAACCATGCTCCTGCCACGGGAGAAAACTAATTGGTTGAGTAAATGCTGCCATCTAGTTGATGACACGCAATCTAAGCCATAGACAAGCGCTTCTCGTCCTGAAGACTACAGGGGAGTACGTATTCCGCAAAGAACTCTGCTCGTCCAAAGCGGTTTGGGGACAGTTTGAGCCGGACGAGCTCTGCTCGTCCAAAGCACTTAAGGGGTTAAGATCACCGCTGTGCTACTTTGCGTGTACAGTACCTTCGATTTGTCATTTCAAGACCCGATTCAAATAAAAGAACAAGATGTAGTAGAATTGAATCGCAAGGCAGACAATTATTTTTTAATCTTTAGAGCTATATGTAGAGTATAGTCTCTATAAACCAGTCAAACATGTGGCCTTTCACATGAGTGTGAGTGGATTTAGGCAGACATGTGAGTGTCCTGATGTATAATTGTAACCTTCCCAAAAAACTCTTCTTTGATGGATAAGACATATGGAGATGGTGCACGAATAAGGCACCAGCTACTCCTTAGCTTTTCCTGGGCCACCTCGTGTCATGTATAGACACTACAAAAACATCTGACACACACTACCTGCCCTTTTTTTAACATCACCACCTCTCACCCACCGGTCACAGTCGCTACGACAAACAATATTGCAGAGTTTGTTTTTGCACAACACCTTCTCTGACTGCCACCAGCACAGCTAACAAATTCACATTCACACAAGTTTCCATTATGATTCCCCTAATGTAGTGTGTCTCCTTGAGTGCCATGCAATACAAAGGACAGACTGAAACGTGCCTTTCAGAATCCTCTTCACAATTACAGAGATCACAAGCAAAATCCTAGCCAAGCCTTCCACTTTCGAAGTGTGTAAACATGCCAAGTTGCTCATTTAACAACCTCAATGGTATAATACTCGTCACTCGCACTAGCTATGACCATGAGCCTTTTGAATGATACCTCATTCGACATTCAATGTCTCCTCTGGAGTACCAACGAAATCAAAGGAGAACTAGCCTGTCTAACTTAAGATTAAAGGGGCCCTGCAACACTTTTTTGAGCATGCTCAGAAAACGCTGCCGATCGGTAGTCCAGGCTCTCGAGAACACGCGAGCCAAATATTATAGCGCAGCACGCGGCGTGAAATTCACAATAAATTCTCAAAGTCAGCCGGAAATTGCTTTCTCTTCTCTCGGCAAATGACGTTGCGTACTCAAAAATCACTCGTCACCGACACTCGTATCACTCGTATCAACAATTGGCTGATTTGAGCATGGCGCGCTCGGTAGTTACAGAGGCCGCCGCGGGAGGCCGCGACTTGTCCACGCGTGCGCGCGCGATCGCAATGAAAATTCGCGTATTCGAAGAAAAAAAAAGAGAAAAAGCGCTCAAGATCACGAGGCGCGCGTGACGTATTTTCTATCACCGTGCCATCCCTCCCTGCTTAGCTTCCAGCGCTTTCGACGGGACGAGAGAAGAGAGAATGCAATTGCAGCGTGCGAGAAATCTTAGTAACTCCACTCGTACTGGACGGATTCCAAAAATTTTTGCGGCGGTGAATTCGTGAGGCAATAAGCTCCTTTAGTGAGTCCATTCCATGGCTACTTGGAAAAGTGTTGCAGGGCCCCTTTAAGGTAGGTCACCACCTTCAAAAACGCATTTTTTTAAAAAAAATTGAGTTGTTGGGATTTTTTTATTTTCAAGTTCCCTGTCCATTCAAGAAGATTTAGAAAAAAAATAATGCAGTTATATTAAGCCATTTGAAAGTTATGGCCATTTTTTTCAACACCTGCTGGACACATCCGAAACTGAAGGATTCCGATTCGACATCTACCATCTCGTCATAAATGTTTTTCGCATACATATTACGTAATGCTAAGGTGTTTAAGAACATTCTAAAGCTTGTAGAACATGATGTTTTCAATTTATTTTAAAATTTCCTCTACTCGGCTGCGGCACTCTATTGTTTAAGTTGCGCGTGCTCTCACTCGGCAGTCTGTGTTCTTTTTGTGTGCCATTTCGAGCTCTTGGACTTAGTTCTGGGTTTTCAAGGAGAAAGTTATAGTACTTCATGAAACGTGGCGAAGTATAGAACGAAACAGAAGCGTTTATGAAAGTTAGGGAATCAATATTCCAAGTGTGGACCCACTGTGGAACACGGAGATGAGAGTCAGCTGGAGACACGAAACGAGCTAGGAAAAAAAATGTGTGCTTCATCTCGCTCAAAAGAAGATTATGCCACTTCAAAAGAGGTCCCAAGCTATAAGCCTGGTGAATTTCAGGTCTATTGAATGTTTCTTTGTTTCATAGACATTCGGTTCAAATCTTTAAAGCCATTTTTCTCAAAATGTGATTTTTTGCTTCCTACAGTTACCCGAACAATGATAACCGTCTTTCTAATAAATATTTTCGCATAAAATTTTTTGTGCTGTTTCTTTATAGGTGAAGCTGTGCATTCAAGCAGAATTATTGAAAACTAGCGGTAACTTTTTGTACAGTGGCCAACTGTGAGCAAAGCAAACCTGCCAAATATCAACTTTTTCAGTCTTTTTACGATAACGCACCCAAGCTTAGAGATATGATGATCGTGGAGGTTAGATGCACAGAACGTTGTCCTCACTACGTAGTTGACAAGTCGCGTTTGAATTGCAACAAGAGTTTTTTAGTTATGATTGTTGGCGCAACATGCATATTTTGGCACATTTTGATTTTTATAAATTTTATGTTTTTGATTTTTATCTATTTCACAATCATAAAGCTTAAATTTACCGAGGCCCAACAATCCAAAACCATAATTATAACTTTTGGACCAAAACGGTAAAAGTTTTTTCTCGAAGGTGGTGACCTACCTTAAAGGACCCCTGACACCAAATTTGAAAACTCGAGATGCTTGTGTTGTTTGATAGCCCTGCATGCGTGGGCACTTTTGACCAATTATGGCTAATGAACGTTGCCTTTAAGATATTTTAATTTGGTTTTAAAGTAAACTTGAGTGCTCATCCGAGTTTTCAGCACCTCGCGACATCGCCACTAGTATAACGTAGACAGAGGCCCCTCGTGACCTTCCCAAAAAAAAGCGAGTATTGTCGACATCGCAGGACATTCACGGGACACACACGAAACCCTGACTGGCACCCAACGAGGGCTATTGTTCCTTGCCCCTCTCACTGTGTTGTCGATCTGCTCTCAAGGTGGTTTTGGATG